>JAVKPL010010414.1:410000-434300 GCA_032173675.1 Gastrolobium villosum | reverse complement strand
TATAACTTCACTTCCCTACACACACATTAAAGAGGTGGGGTCCACTGTTTTTCTTTCTCTTTCATTATTCCATTTTCTCTCCCCCTTTTTGATGCAACGCTGAATTATGGAACATAACATTAATAAAGCCTTATCTTATATACGCTTCTTTCATCTCATAGAGAATTGCAAAACAAGTTCTTCTGGGAATGTTGTTACGGTGTTCTCAGTTATTAGTTATTATTAGAATTCCAAAGGCAACTAGATTCTGGTGGAACTTTCCCATTACAAAAACTCAAATGTTCCCTTTTAATAAATAACTTTCGTTTGGCTCTCTTATAGGGAAAGGATGCTGATGAAGGGATTATGTATAACAGAGAAATTCAAATTGAACTTACGTGATTTAAGATTATTTGAAAATGACATACTCGCTTAATGCAAAGAGTAACTGAATGATTTATTAAATCTCTCTTTTCCTACCCCAAATTGAAAGTCCATGAGAAATACAAACACAAACGTATAGTGCATGATTTGATTTACGTACGACAAATTCATGTGGATCAAAATCATTATAAGCCGTATATATTTGTAATCCATCAAATCTTTTTATGCCCTTAGATGGAATACCAATAACCCCACGTACGTGTACCTATCACTAAATAAATGATGATGGATGCAGCTCCCTCTAACCCCGGGTACTGGGTGTTCCATGCTACTTTGCCAGCCACAATTTTAAGAAAATTATAGATAACTACTATCAATTAAATTAATACGTAATAAGAAATAAATAACTTATCAATATTGGTCGAGAAATATACTAAAGACCATTTTGCCACCACAAGAAGATTATATATCATGATCTCGAAGTAAATGCTCTCTAGAATACAACATAAATATACTATATAGATCCAAATAAAATACACATTCAATTATAACAGAGTAATAGGAGTTGTATGCACTACAAAAAATATATGGCAGTCATGGCATGGACTTTTAAACAACCTTACGTACAAGATTGTGACATGTTGAAGCTGAGTATAATATTGAAGAATGCAAACTTTTGCCATAAGGCTTCATCTGTGATGATTTGGACCAAGCAATAATAATAATGTTTTTTTATAATAAATTGTGCCACAAAGCATGGCATATGCTCACCTAATGCTGGGTTGGATAAAGTAAATCCCCCATTTGTTCATTGTATATCTTTTCCTTACGACAAACAAAAAAAGAAACAAGACCATTATATCGTAATCCCCATTGCCACATTGGAAACTTTTATAAAAAATTACCTGAAGAAAACTACATCGATATTGATAGTTGAACAGTTTCCCCTCAGACATATATATATGGTGCTCCTAATATATTAATTCAAATTAATTAAAACTAAAAAAACGTAATTCAAAATTCTTAGCTTTATAATTTATGAAAACATTAGACAACATTGTTATAGAAATTTATATAAAAATCAATTTAATCCAAAAGTTTAAGGTATTAAGTGATAGAACTTTAATGATTATATTATATCTCTCAAAAACTCAAAAAGTGTAATGCAAAATTCTTAGCATTAGAAGTTATGAAAACATTACACAACATTGTTATAGAAATTTATATAAAAAATAATTTAATCCAAAAGTTTAACTTGTTAAGTGATGAGGCTTCAATGATTATATTTGATCTCTCTAATACACTCCTTCATGCAAAAGTTCATTAAGCTTGAAACGAAGATTGCACATGTCTATTTTTTTTTTATGCCTTATACTTACTTAATTCTATTAGAAAATAAAAATGATAATAATCAAACTCATGACCACACATCTCATCTAAATATTTTTTATTTTTATTTTTGTATCCTATCTCATCTAAAAATTTAAACTGTTAATGTGAACATCACTTTAATAATTCTATATCTAATTTCTTTAACATTTAGAGATTGAACCAACAGCTATAACTCTGCTTTGAGACCTACCAAAAGCAAGAAAAGTTTGTAGCAAAGAGAGGTAGGTGTTCGAGAAATTTGAGAAAAAATCTACTGTATAAGGAGCACGAACTCAATATTTCCTTTTACTACATAGGGAAAAAATATAATTTTTTTACCCATTTTTTTTATATTTATCTTTAAAATTTAATTTTTTTTTTCCTATTTAATAAGATGGAGCACCAAAATTCGATGCTACTAGTGTATTGAAATTTTTCTCTGGGAGAGTACACAACGGCCATCAGGTATCAAACCAAAGAAGATAAAAGATACGCATTATGATTTGTTCTAAACGTGGCAATACGAAAATGGAAAGTTTCGCGTGCCATAACTCACAAACTGAACAATGATGGCATCGAGGTGGATTGAGCTGATTGCACTTAAACAGTACTGGATACGTTGATTAGAAATATCAGATAAATAGCACAATCAAGAGTCAATTTGAACCCGGGGCAATTCGCTAACTCCCTCGCTAAATATTATCAAACTCGAGTTTATACGTAGAAATAGAAAGAATGGTAAAAATATAAAATGTAGAAATAATATGAAACGTAAAATTTTTACTTTCTACCACTTAAGATTAAGAAATAAAATTATCTATATGCATGTAAAAAAATATCACATAATGAATATGTGTGTGATACTTTTTACCACTTATCTATCTAAAAAGAAAAATTATTTTTCATAACAAAGTATCAAAATTATAAACAGTGATAATTAACAAGTAATGGATAACCAATCTGCTCTAACTGCTTTATACACTCCGCGAATTTTGGATCATCGTTCATCAAGATATAATTTCACTTCTTTCAATGCACATAATGATCCAAAAACAGAAAACGGTTCACATAGCATAACTTATAATAGAATTGCAGCTTATAACACATAATTATAAAAAAAACATATATTCTTTGGGAGAGGTTTAAAGCCTTAATCCTGACCCGCCCCAGAATCGTATTAGTTGTGAAGCAATAAACCGATCGGAGAATTTCCAACAAAAAAAAACATATATCAAAACAAAAAGATATTAAGATATTGTGAATATGATTGGGAGAAAACGAAAATTAGTTTTTTTTTTTAATTTTTTTGTAAATCTTCTTTTAATTAAATTTTTAGTTTTAAATAAAAACGGTCAAAACAGTAAGTTTTTACCATTTTTACGATTTTACATGAAATTTATACTAATTTTTACTTGAATTTTAACACGCACCACTCTAATAAGAACGTAAATTTTGATATCAATGGCCTCAGCGCCTTGTCTTCTAATTGCTATAACTAGAATTGAATAACATAACTAACAATTGTTGCTTTAATTTTAAGCGACATATATCGTAAACTTACATTAATTGATTGTATTTTATGATTAAATTCATAGATATATATTGGATGTGTATTTATTTTACTTAATTCTTAATAAATCATAATTTCAACACGGACTAAGGGAAAAAAATAAAATTAAGAGTAAACATCATTTTTGGTCCCTGGCAATATCCACGAAATCCTTTTTAAGCCATGACAATAAAAAATGACTAAATTGATCCCTAAAATGATAAAAAATTGAGCAAGGAGTACTTATTACAATTGACATAAGGATTAAAGTGACCATTTTTTCATAATTTTAGGGATCAATTTGGTCCTTTTTTATTGCCAGGACTAAAATGAATTTCATAGATATTGACAGGGACCAAAAAAGATGTTTCCTCTAAAATTAATAAAGAGTGCCTCTTACACGGGAAAAAGGATCCGCCCTGAAAGATTCATGGACATGATAAATAATGCACCCCCAACCCCCACATCAAAAAAGAGTATAAAGTCATGTAGATGCTTACAACCATTAAACCCAGTACTGTTTTTATCACACAAGATATTTGGTTGATTTGGGTACCATAAAACTAGATTCTACTTCAAAATTAAATTCATGGATAATTAGAACTTGTTCATATAAGATTAATTTCCTCCCTGTTATGGATCTGTGCCACGAACCCGGACTAAATGCCCATATGAGCCGGCTTACTTCGTAAACCCGGTAAGAGGGCCCACACCGAACAAGTCCATCTCCTCAACCCGGAATAACCCATCGAATATTCCCCAATTAATACCTGAAACGGGCCGTAGTTATTTGATACGTAACCTCTGGTAACGGCCGACAAAGCATTGATGATCCCGCGTCATTACAGCTCAGCCACACCAATTCAAATCAGAGGCAGCCCCTATAAATAGGAGGGCTCCTCAATAGAACAAGGCACTTGATATTCGATACTCACACACGCACTATCACCATATTTATATACTTTGCAGTGATCAAGCTAGGCATAGGGATATCTTTTCCATAGATACCCCTGGTCAAGGCTATACGGTTCAAAGCGATCAATCAACCTAACAAAGGTTGAACATCTCTGTCCACAGGACAGAACATTGGCGCCGTCTGTGGGGAACGAACCCACGTCTATATCATGGTGGTTCACACACGAAGCAACAGCCAACCTAATCCACCTCTGGAACCAGTGTTGGAGGAAACAAACCAACCTCAACACCGGAGGGATGATGTGATGAACCACGATCATGTCCACATCAGTGAAGACATATCAGATTCTGCCTCTACTCCCTTGAGGCATGTGCAACGCCAAACAGAAATTCGGATGAATCCACCAGAACAAGCCAGAGAATTGGCAGGCAATATCGTCCGATCAACCGATCCAGAATCTCGGTTGGCTCCCACAGCTCTTACGGTCATTCTACAGCACATGACGGAGATGGAAGACCGCTCTAACCGCCAACGTCAACACGATCTCCGCGTAATGCGCGAAGAGCATTCACGTGGGATCCGCGACTTGGAACGTCAGTTGAGAGGAATCATTGAACCTCGGCAAGAGGGTGAACGGGGCCATTCCTATCAACAGAATCAAGCCCAGCACGAACACAACCCTGTTCAAAACGAGCAGAATCAAGCCCAGCATGAACACGACCCTGTTCAAAACGACATCAATATAGCAGGACAAACCATCAATCCGGTTGCTACAAACCCCATTCCTCCAGCAGAAACGGGTACACCAAGGAATCAGGAGGAGGTACATCTCGACAGGGGTAGGCGCGAGGCTGAACCCGGCTCATATAAGAGACGGTATAGTAAGGGGCAATACAATAACAGTCCCTTCACCAGCACGATCTTGAATGCCCCTTTTCCTGAAGATTTTGATTCTGCTCGCTTACCAAAGTATGATGGAAGTCAAGACCCACAAGTTCATATCGATGCTTTCGATACCGACATGTACATCAGAGGAATTGATGAACCTCTCATATCCCGGATATTTGCAATTACCTTGACGGGAGCGGCGCAGGCATGGTTCTCCACCCTCCCTGCAAATTCCATCAGTTCATTCGATGAATTCGGTTAGCGTTTCCTTCTTAATTTCGCCACGAGCAAGAAACATCCCAAATCCGAGTTCGCACTCGGTAAAATACGGCAAAATCCTGGAGAAACCCTCCAAAAATACCTTAATCGATTCAAAGACGCCGCGCTACAAGTGCCCAACTTGCCAGAGAACGTTCACGTTCACCTCATTGTTGCCGGTTTGGACGGATCATCTAGATTGGCCAAATCGATATACAAAGACCCTGTCAAGACACTAGAAGAATTCAGAACTCGATCTAAGAAATACTTAGAACTCGAGCAGATGGAGATAGCCAATGCCCAACCAGATGAAGCAAAGGGCATACTTCTGAAAGACAAAAACCCATTGCCACAGCACCGAGATCGTAACGATTTCCGGAAAAAAGAAAACAGGCCGCGCATCCCGGACTCCAGAGATCGGATGGGGAAATATGACAAATATACACCGCTGAACGCCCCGAGATCGCAAATATGGAGAGAGGTGGCCATGACGGACATGCGAAAGGTGGAAAGACCTCGGCCTATATTTAACAGAGGCGGACTGGACAAGTCAAAATATTGCGCATTTCACGACGGACCCGGTCACACTACCGATCAATGCTGGGATCTCAGAGATGCAGTTGAAAAATTTGTAAGAGATGGTCGACTAAGGCAGTATGTGATCCAAACACAAGGAGGCAAGAATAACAAAAGAAAGTTTGACAACAGTCAGAGAAACAGGAATCCACAAGAAAATAAGACCCCAGAAAACATCACTTCCGGGAAAGGTCCCAGTCAGGATGAATTCCCAGAAGTAGCCTTTGAATGCAACGTAATAAGCGGAGCCCTTGGAGGTGGTGGTGACACAATGAACGCAAGACGAAAATACCTAAGGGAAGTCTTCTCCGTCAGAGACCATCCCAATTTCAAGCAGGCACAACGAGAACAGGATCCTCCTTTGCTATATTTTACAAAGGAAGACATGCGAGGAATAATGCCTGGACATGTCGATGGACTCGTCATCGCAGGAACTATAGTCAACTGCCGGGTTAAAAAAATCTTCATTGATGCCGGAAGCAGTGCTGATATCATATTATGGGACGCATTCAAAAAAATGCATCTCGACGAAGAAGATCTGCACCCTTGCAGAACTGAACTAATTGCCTTCAATGGGCAACACACCACTCCCAAAGGGTACATAGATCTAAGATTAACGTTGGGAACAAAAAACGCGTTTAAATCAGAACGCGTACGGTTCATAGTAGCCGACTTCCCCTCAGAATATAATGTGATTTTAGGTCGACCCACAATACATGAATGGGATATGATGGTATCCACCAAGCACCAAAAGAACAAAATGTTGAGTAGTACCAATGAAGTCATCACAGTCTGCGGTGATCAAAAAGAATCTCGAGGCTGTTACTTCGACACAGTAAAGGAGGCAAACCCCCCTCGAGCCCATCCAGGAGATAAATACATCCCCAACACCGGAGGGATGAAGGAAGGCAAGAGGAAAGCGGTAAATGTTGTTGAACTAGACATGAGGGAAGACACAGTCCCACGCCCAGAACCCGATGGAGAATTGGAAGACTTAACCCTGGGGGACAAACCCGGTCAATGCACTCGAATTGGCAAGTCCACTGATCCTTCCCTCAAAGCAGAAATTGCGGAGTTTCTCAGGAACAACAAAGATGTCTTCGCATGGACGTCATCTGAAATTCCGGGTATCGACCCGGAATTCTGTTGCCATAAATTATCAGTCTACCCAGGATCAGTGCCGATATCCCAGAGAAAAAGGAAGTTAGGACCAGAACGACAACAAGTTTTGGCAGATCATGTCAAGGAACTGCTGGAGGCGGGTTTCATTCGAGAAATACAATACACCACATGGTTGGCCAATGTTGTGATGGTCAAAAAGCCAAATGGCAAATGGAGGGTCTGCACCGACTATACAGACCTAAACAAAGTTTGTCCCAAGGACTCATACCCAATGCCGAATATAGACCAGCTGGTCGACAACTCGGCTGGTTTTCAACTTTTATCCTTCATGGACGCATATTCGGGATACAACCAGATCCCAATGTACCCCGAGGACCAGGAGAAGACTGCCTTCATTGCTGAAAAGGCGAACTATTGCTACAACGTAATGCCATTTGGCCTGAAAAATTCAGGAGCCACATACCAAAGAATGATGAACAAGATTTTTGAAGATCAGTTGGGAAAGAATGTTGAGGTCTACATTGATGATATGATTGTCAAATCTTTTTGTGCGGCAATGCACATTAAGGATTTGGAACAAACTTTTAACAAACTCAGAACCTACAGCATACGCCTCAACCCGGCCAAATGCGCATTTGGCGTTCCAGCAGGCAAATTCTTGGGGTTCATGTTAACTCACCGGGGAATCGAAGCAAACCCTGAAAAGTGTAAAGCAATTCTGGATATGAGGGAGCCCCAAAATAAAAAAGAAGTACAACAACTGACGGGCAGAATCGCGGCGTTAACGCGTTTTCTTCCCAAGTCGGCGGAAAAGGCCCTCCCATTCTTCAAACTACTAAAAAAGGAAGCAACAGCGGATTGGAACTCGGAATGCCAACAGGCATTCGCTAAATTGAAGCAATGTTTATCAACCCCACCAATATTGACCAAACCCGAGTTAGGAGACATTTTGACCTTATACTTAGCTGTGGGTGAGGAAGCCGTAAGTGCAGTCCTAATCAAGGAGACAGAGGAAGACCAGAAACCAATCTACTTCATTAGTAGGGCGCTACAAGGAGCCGAATTACGATATCAAAAGTTGGAAAAAGTAGCATATGCATTGCTAATTACAGCAAGGAGATTACGACCCTACTTCCAGGGACATCAGATCCGAGTCCGCACCAACCAGCCGGTCAGACAAGTGTTGCATAAACCAGACTTGGCAGGAAGGATGGCAAGTTGGGCAATTGAGCTAAGTGAATTCGACATCAGTTATGAAAGTCGGAAGGCTATTAAGTCGCAAGCTTTGGCCGACTTCATAATGGAAATGACGTCGTCGCACCAGGAACAAGACCAAACCGGCAGAACTTGGAAAGTCTTTGTTGATGGATCTTCTAACCAAAAGGGGAGTGGCGCTGGTATCATTCTCGAAAGCCCAGACGGAATCACCATAGAGCACTCTCTAAAGTTAAACTTTCCAACGTCAAATAATCAAGCCGAGTATGAGGCTCTAATAGCTGGGTTATCCCAGGTTAAAGATCACGGAGCCATCCACGTGATGGTGTTCACTGACTCCCAGTTAGTCACATCACAAATAGATGGCAAATACCAAGCAAAAGGACCCTTAATGGTCAAATACTTGCAGAAGGTAAGAGAATTGATGGCCAACTTCGACACAGCCCAGATCAAGCACATACCTCGGGAAGAAAATGGCCGAGCTGATATATTATCCAAACTGGCCAGTACAAAGAATCCAGGAAACCACAGGACGGTAATACAGCAAAATATGCCCAACCCGAGTTGCATCATGATGATCACCGCTACGACAGATTGGCGGCACCCTATCATCGAGTACCTGGAACAAGGTACGAGACCAGAAGACATTCTGGAATCTCGGAAACTCATCCGGGATGCGACGCACTATACAATGGTAGATGATCAGCTGTTTCGAAAAGGGTTGCATACCCCGATGCTAAAATGTCTTGGTTATGAAGATGTTGATTACGTATTGTCAGAAATCCATGAAGGCATCAACGGGCATCATATGGGTGGCAAAGCACTAGCTCGAAAAGCGCTGCGGGCTGGATACTACTGGCCAACTATGGAGAGGGATTCAAAGGAGCATGTGAAAAAATGCGATAGCTGTCAAAAACATGCCAAGCATATCCTCTCCCCACCAGAGGAAATGAGTTACATATCCTCTCCTTGGCCATTCTTCAAATGGGGAATGGACCTCTTAGGACCATTCAAACCAGCTGAAGGACAACTAAGATGGTTAATTGTGGCAGTAGATTATTTCACAAAATGGATAGAAGCCGAACCAGTAGCTACTATCACCTCTGCCAGAATCCGGAAATTTTTCGAGAAAAGCATAATTTCCAGGTTCGGGATACCTGCTGAATTGGTAACAGACAATGGAACCCAGTTTACAGACAAAAGCTTCCAACAATTGATGCAGGACTTTCACGTCAAGCACCGCTTCGCTTCCGTCGAACACCCACAGTCGAATGGACAGGCTGAGGCAGCTAACAAAATAATTATGGAAGGACTTAGGAAACGCATGAACGACGCTCAAGGAAGCTGGGTTCAACAGCTACACTTCGTTTTATGGGGATACAGAACCAGTACCCAGACTTCAACAGGAGAAACTCCTTTCAGATTGACATATGGTTGTGAGGCTATGATTCCAGTTGAAGTCGGAGAGGCCTCTTGGAGGAGGATGAATGGTATAAGGCAAGGCGAGCAGCAAAACAGCAAAATGCTCACCACCGAGTTAGATCTCATTGAGGAGACTCGTGTTCTAGCTCATTGTCGAGATATCACGGCCAAACAACAGATGGCGGCCAAGCATGATAAAAAGGTGCGACCTAGAAGCTTCGAGATCAATGATTTAGTTCTCAGAAGGGCGGACGTTGGTAACCGCAACGCAAAAGAAGGCAAGCTAGCAGCTAATTGGGATGGCCCTTACCGAGTTAAAAGCAAACTCGGAAAATGGGCATACGTCCTCGAAACAATTGAGGGCAAACCAATTAAAAGAACATGGAACGCGGACAAACTCAAGACATATTATAGTTGAGCAATTCTCATCTATTATATAAAAGTTATCCTCTACTAGAAACTTTATTTTAAAGCCAAATATGCTGGCATTTTTATATTACTCGAACAATTAAATAAATGAGGATTTATTTCTTATTTAAAGATCTACTTCTATTTGTTATTGATGTCGAATTCTGGCCAAGTCAGAAGATGCAATCTGTTAACGATGACCCTGATCAGGTCAAAGTTACCTTTCACCCTTTGCTTACAGAAGGGGATGGGTAGGTGTTACGATTGCTTCTGCCTTGGAAAGCTTCACATAGACACGTTTTTGATCTGTGTATATGCCGGTTTAGTTTGCATAACGAAACCAAAAATATGCGTCATAAATAAAATGACAAAATCGGAATCCGTCAAACATGCTCCAACCTTGGCCAGGTTGTTTAAACAAAACTAGCTGATGAAAGCTAAAAATATTATATATAAAACCGGATGCACATTCGCAAATGTTCATTACAGGAAGGACTTAAAAAAGTCTGGAAATAAAATTTACAAAAAACTAGGAAGAAGGGGGGGCACATGTTGACCTCTTTGCCTTTTTCTTCCACGGAGCGATCCTCACTAGGGTTGGCCGAATCACAGGGTGGAGATTCCGGAGGACACCCAATGATAGCACCATTGCTCACATAGGCTTGAGGATGGATGCCACGAATGGAAAACTGCAACCCGGGATTCACAACCCGCAATTGGCTAAGGGCATTCTCAAAAGAACCCGCTATGGCCTTTTCGAGTTCCCTCCTATAAGCTTGGGCAGTGGACTCGGATTCCTCCAGCTTCGCCTCCAGATTTTCAAAATTTTGCTTAATAGCCGTCAACGACTTATGATTAAAGTCGTGCACGATTTTAAGGTCTTTGAAATCCTTCTGGGCTTTGGCCAAGGCCTCCCTAGTGGAAGAAAGATCCTCCGTCAGCTTCTCTGTTTCCGTCTTCTCCTTCGCCAGCGCATCCTTGACCTCTTTTAACTCGGTCAGGAGCTTCGACTTCTCAGCCAGGAGTTTCGATTTCTCTCCTTGGCAAGCAGCTAAGTCGTTGTAGGTCTGAAGATAATTTTTCTTCAGTGACAGCAAAGGTCGGACCATACCCGACATCTTCATACAACCAACCTCCATATCTTCCAGCTCTTTGATTTGCGCGGCTGTGAAGGGAGAAGAGTTGAAAAATATCTCTGGCGGGCAGATGGCTTCGCGGAGAGGGGTGGTAAGACCGGATTTCCACAACACATGTTTGGAAATCCCAGCAGAAGGAGGGGGCATGATGACGGCTGGGGTCACCACTGGAGCAGCCGGAATGCTCTTATCCGGTTTTCCCTTGGGCTTCTCTACAGTCTTAGGCTTTTCAGCAGCAAGTTTCTTAGGCTGCTCATCGACAACCTTCCGCTTTTTGCTAGGCGGATCTGCAGCTTTGGCAGCAGCACCTCGGTTCAGAACAGATAACCAACTAGGTTGGTCACTTTTCTTACTGGTTTGATCCTCTTGAGCCTGACCCACCATATCTGGAACTATAAAACAAATGTTAGGTACGCCAACAAAAATTTCAGAAGACAATTAAAATGCAAAGATGAACATACTTAATTCCAGGTCAAGCTCCTCTTGAGATTTGTAAATCAACGAGGCAACACTGGCAGGCTGTCGGGTTCGCAGATAACTCCCAATAGCAATAGCCGTGTTGATATCCGAAGGGCTCAACTCGGATTCATTAAAACGGTAACTTGCGGGGGGAAACCGGAAGTGATCAAACGACCAGCATAAAGGGAACTTTCCCTCTACATCCTCAGTCCCGCAGTTATTAAGAAACCACACCTCCTTTTCAGGATGGGAGGAAACTTTGAAAAACTGATCCTTAAAATGTTTAAAGGAGTCAGTGTAAACTCGGAACAACCTGCGACCTGGGACTCCGCGAACTGTAACCCATCCCTTCCGTTCAGGAGGTTCGCGACCAGTGCGGCAGGATACAACTTGAAAAAAGTAGAAAAAGACACAAACTGACGGGGTAAGCGTCAGATACGCGCAAAAACGTTCAAAAGCTTTTACAAAACCCCAGCCATTGGGGTGGAGTTGAGTGGGACATATGTGCAAATGATTAAGAATTTCCATCTGAAACTCGGTCAGAGGAAATCGAACACCGAGTTGTGTTATCACATCTCGATAAAAACAGACAGAGCAGGGCTCATTCTCTGCCCCTCCAGAACACACGGGTTCATCTTCGGAGGGCGGGCTAATATCATAATTTTCCAATTGCCCAACAGGAAGACCAGCCACGTCATCGGAATTCATTCCGGACGTGGTATTTAAAACCTCATATGTTACCCAGGGGAATTGAGCAACTAGAGAAGAGGGGAGAGACTCGAAACACGACTCGCTCGAACCCGACTCATCTACATCTTCAGGGACACATGCCATTAAAACCTAGAAATGAAAAATAAAAAAGGGTATCAGATGAGGATGGATATACCTGAAATAAAAGTGCTATCAGATGAATCACTAGATGATGACGACGACAGGTCAGAAATCGTAATTGGTTCATTAACTCGGCCAGATAAAGGAATAGGAACTGGAATGCTCCCATGACGACAACTATCAAGGGTAGACTCTGCTAAAGAGCTACATCCTTGCTGGACGAGTTGAGAGCTCAGGTAAACGCATGAAAAACAAGGGCCATCTTGGGGAACAGGAAGAGAAGGGCGAGAATTCCCAGGGCTAGAACTCATAAATCTGGGACTTTTAGAGGAAGGAAAAGAAGGATTGGGCGATGGAACCCGGGTAGAATGTGGAACTCGGGAGTTGGAGGATATACGGTCTCTTCGACCACGGTCTCTTCGACCACCTTTACGAGGTTTTGAACCACGGTGCCCACGAAGCATGGCTTGCCGTTCCTCCTCTGCGGTCCTGGGAATCCCCCAAAGCCAATAACGGGCACCAGGAGGAATTCGTTCTAACAAGTTGGAGTTCACGTCAACCTCCTGGACGCACCGCAAAACAGGGAAGGAGGATTTCTTCCTTCCCATTTGTTTTAAGAAAGTTAAGGTCAGAAGAAAAAGCTTCTTTAACAGAAAATCACGTTTCAGAAAACAGGAAAGCAAGAAAGACGTTAAGCTACGCACACGAAGAGAAGGAAATGCAAGCAAAAATAAAACCCACAAATACCTGATTATGGAAGTGCAAATAGACGAAAGTTGCAGCGAAATGAAACCACAATAAACAGCAGGAGCTTAGAGATAATAGTTGGGCAAATGACAAAGGCAAATGACAAAGAAAAATAGAAACTGCAGAATAAAAAGAGGACCACAGGAAGGCCAAGGAGCAGGGATAATATGGTCATTCCAAACACATAATGGTTTACAAACGCCAAAACCGCGCGTAACGGGCAAAACAACGTGGGAGTGCTAAAGGCACAGCCACCCCATCGCCGCAAAAGGCAATGATTCGACACACTAAAATGATGACACTCATAAATGCGCACGATAAACAAGACTGCATGAAATAGCTGCAGCACGCAAAGGCACGCGGACCATGACACGTGGCTAGACGTGCGTAAAAGAGAGAGATTGACCGAGATCCAAAAAAGAACCACAAACAAAGCGCAACAGATAAGCTATTCCGGGTTATATCACCCGCATTCTCAGACACCCAGGCAACCCGAAATATCGGATAACCTGGCTGGGGGGCAACTGTTATGGATCTGTGCCACGAACCCGGACTAAATGCCCATATGAGCCGGCTTACTTCGTAAACCCGGTAAGAGGGCCCACACCGAACAAGTCCATCTCCTCAACCCGGAATAACCCATCGAATATTCCCCAATTAATACCTGAAACGGGCCGTAGTTATTTGATACGTAACCTCTGGTAACGGCCGACAAAGCATTGATGATCCCGCGTCATTACAGCTCAGCCACACCAATTCAAATCAGAGGCAGCCCCTATAAATAGGAGGGCTCCTCAATAGAACAAGGCACTTGATATTCGATACTCACACACGCACTATCACCATATTCATATACTTTGCAGTGATCAAGCTAGGCATAGGGATATCTTTTCCATAGATACCCCTGGTCAAGGCTATACGGTCCAAAGCGATCAATCAACCTAACAAAGGTTGAACATCTCTGTCCACAGGACAGAACACTCCCAATCAACAAAATATTAATACCGGAGGCAATTTTCTCAAAATTTTTGTTTCCCTTTTATCAAACACCGTTGGGAGCCGCAGGAAAATGCTAAACAAACATATATGTATGATAGTTAAAATTGAGATTTCACATAAAATTGAAAATGGAATAAGAAATCATAAAATATAAAAAAATTGAAAAAATACAAAAGCATTTAGAATATTGATAAAATTATTTTGATGAAAAAAAAATCATAAAAACGCAAAATTATAGTGATAAATCGATATTTAAATTACCATGCATATATAGTTATCTATGCCTATTTACCTTATTTAATTTTTGACAAATTATGATTTCCTTTCTAACAAGAAGAAGAAATAAAATATGTTAAGAGTGCCTCTTGCACATAAAGTGGAAAGGGTTGGCATGGGCATGGTAAAGCACCAACGCCTAAAAACTTTTGAGTACAAGAATTTATGTAGATGCTTGCAACCATTAAGCCCAGTTTTTATCACACAAGATATTTGGTATATTTGGATTTCGTAAAACTAGATAGCTTGATTCTATTTCATGATTGAGTTCATGGATACTTATTCGATGCCTTTTTACTTTGTTTATTTTTCGATTAATTATTATTCCAACACTTAATGATGGAAAGAAATTAAATCAGTAAATAGTACCTCTGGCAGATTCAATTGGCCCAAAAAAAATGCATGGGCATGATAATGGACCAAGCCCCAAACAACAAACCCAAAAGAGATTATAATAATTCATATAGATGCTTACAATCTCTTGCACGTACAGTTTTTATCACACAAGATATTTGGTTGATTTGGATTAGCCATAGGCCTACATTCGAAGAGAGGCATAATGGATTTGGTTCACATGTAACCAACTTGCTACAATACTTTATAGGGAAACAGCTCATAGTTCATGTCTATCCACATGATTCTTTCCATAGAGGCCGGGAAATATTTATTATGTTACAGGATCATCCAATGATTTAGTGTTCCTTCTTACAATACTAATTCTTTCTTTCTCTTTTTATTCCTGTTATTTTTTTTCTTTTTCACTTTTGTCCTTTCATTTACACTAAGGGACATCTAAAAAATGATGGTCCCGGACCATAAGACTAAAGCAATATACTATTATTAAATTTTTTTAACGAAAGTTTGCAGGACTTTTTTGGTTATAATTTATTTTTAATAATTTTATAAGATACATCTTGACCAAATCTTTATAATCAGTTTTTTTTAATAGTTTGCATTTAATTTCAATTGATAGTAAACATAATACATTTAATGTTGAGGCATCGTCAAAATTAAATATGACTTCATTTATTTTAATTTTGAAGAACTTCAATACTCACTGAAATTGTTAACCGTATTTCCTAAAAGTATTATATGCTCTTTTTAGTAGACAATACTATACACTTTTAATAAATTTGTTGTTTTTCATTTGATTTAAATAAATCTTTATTATATTTTATGTCAACAGGTAACTTTATTATTGTTTATTAATTTTTTTTATTATTTAAAAATATTAAAATATTAATTATTGTGTAATTTTTATTTTTTTTAATAATTTACACTATTAAATTAATATCTTTTAAACTATTTTTTCTTTTTAAAATTTCAGCTACCTATTATATTCTATTAGTTTATTTTTATTTAAGATTAACACATTGTCAAATGTATGTATCTTTAAAAGTCAATTATATATATCTTTACAATTTTAAATATTTTTAAATACTTTTTTTTATTTCTTTTAAAATATTCATAAAATAAAAAAATTATTACCGATTTAATAGTTAAATTAATGACCGACCAGTACCTGATCAAAATGAAGACGAGCTTGAAAACAAAATGAAGACGAGCGTGAAAAACTATCTTACAAACACTGTTTATGAGCACACATAGCAAATAAATATAATTTTTATAATACACATTTTAATGTAATATTATTAAAAAAAAAAATGGGAGAAAAAGAAAAACGACGAGACAAGAAAAGTTGAGAGCAAGTGGGAGCACATGAATGGATAGGATAGGATAAGAATGGATAGGATAAGAGGGTTGGATAAAGATAGGATATGATATGGACAAGATAAGAGCATATCATATCCTATGTTTGATGTGCATTGGATTAGCAATCTGATAGGATTATGCTATTCTATCATGTGTTTGAGGTGCACCAAATATCATCAGGACATGATATAAATAGAGTAAAATGCTTTTTTTACAAAATATCATATAATTTTTGAAAAAATAATTTTAAAATTATTTACACAATTCTAAAAATTGCAATTTTAAACAATATTTTTTCCAATTAAAATCATTAGGAAATTAAGTAAAAAAACCAAATTTCTGGAGAAGAGATCTCATCTCCATATCCCCAGAGAAATGACTCTCGATTTTGTTAAATCATAGTAATCATAAGTCAAACGAAAAACAAGCACCATGCATCAAAGTTCAAACTCCAATCCAACGCCAATAAACTATTATAAAATAAACCAAATTAGGTGATCGAGACGAGAACATCATCATTTCTCTCAACAAAGATACACAAAAATGAAATTAAGATGAAGGAACAGACTCATCTTCGAACATGACGCAGCGTTGGATGGCGTCCATGCCTGAATCGGCGGCAACAGGAGTTTCACCCATGGCGGTTTGAGAAGAGAAAGAGAAAGACATAGTGAGAGGGTTCTTCATCCATGGCTGAATCCCTGCACAAAGCCCTAGCCTAGAAGCAATCCACCGTGGAAGCCCAAGGTAAGCCGTCCGCCGCTGCTCTCATTGTTATGGACCATGGCTAGCCGCTGACGGAGTTGACTGTGGTAGCAGATTTGTACAATGGAAGAGGAGTACAATGATGGAGTTGGAAAAAAATTAATATTATTTTTTTGTCTATCCTATCCGATCCCATGTAACCCAGGGTCTCCCTTCGGATAAATTTTATGAATCACGGATAGGATAGGATAAGGAACCAGATAAGTTTTTCCTATCCTCTGGTATCACCAAACAACTGATAAGGGTAGGATATGATAGTCTATCCTATCCTATCCTTCTTATCAGGTGCACCAAACGAGCCCGAAAGGTGAGAAATAGTGAGGCTCGTGACTGGCCCACATGCGGAAAAGTCAGGTGACTCGGATCTGAAAACGTGAAACCAAACGACGACTCCGAGGCTTAGAGTCAAGGAACATTCTGGAAGGAATTTAAACCCTAATTATATAAACTCAATCTTGGTTCGTGACGCTGTGGTTTTCATAGTCTTCTTCTTAGATCTCTCTGTTTTTCTGTTAAGAAACTTAATGGCAGGAAAAGGAGAGGGTCCCGCTATCGGAATCGATCTCGGAACCACTTACTCTTGTGTCGGAGTCTGGCAACATGACCGCGTTGAAATTATTGCCAACGACCAGGGTAACAGAACGACGCCGTCTTATGTTGGCTTCACTGACACCGAACGTCTCATTGGTGATGCTGCTAAGAACCAGGTCGCCATGAACCCTATCAACACCGTCTTCGGTTAGATTTGTTAAAACCTTGCAACTTCGCTCGTTTAAGTTTTCTATTTTCTAGATCTGTTTATGAGATTGTTTTATTTATTTAATCTTTTACTTCAGTCCTTTTATAGATCTTGTAACATGTATAAAAAAGGCTTCATGTTTCTAGATCTACTGTGATGTAGAAATTCTTATTAATTTCATAGATGTAACTTGTAAGTGGTATTCAATGATATGTTTTATTCTTCAAAATGCCATAGATTCAAGTTTTGTATATTTATTAGTGTGTTTAAATGCGATATGGCCAATTCATTAGGTGCTTTGTTTCTGTTTCTCAGATGCTAAGAGGTTGATTGGTCGTAGATTCAATGATGCCTCTGTTCAGAGTGATATTAAAATGTGGCCTTTCAAGGTCATCCCTGGACCTGCTGATAAGCCAATGATTGTGGTTAGTTACAAGGGCGAAGAGAAGCAATTTGCCGCAGAAGAAATCTCTTCTATGGTTCTTATGAAGATGCGTGAGATTGCTGAGGCTTACCTTGGTTCCGCCATTAAGAATGCCGTTGTTACTGTCCCTGCTTACTTTAATGATTCACAGCGTCAAGCTACCAAGGATGCTGGTGTTATTGCTGGTCTTAATGTCATGCGAATTATCAATGAGCCTACTGCTGCTGCCATCGCTTATGGTCTTGACAAGAAGGCAACCAGCGTTGGTGAGAAGAATGTCTTGATTTTTGATCTTGGTGGTGGTACATTTGATGTCTCTTTACTTACTATTGAAGAGGGTATCTTTGAGGTGAAAGCCACAGCTGGAGACACCCATCTTGGAGGTGAAGATTTTGATAACAGGATGGTGAACCACTTTGTTCAAGAGTTTAAGAGAAAGAACAAGAAGGACATAAGTGGCAACCCCAGAGCTCTTAGGAGGTTGAGGACTTCCTGTGAGAGGGCGAAGAGAACTCTATCCTCTACTGCCCAGACCACCATTGAAATTGATTCTCTGTACGAGGGAATTGATTTCTACTCCACCATCACTCGTGCTAGATTTGAGGAGCTCAACATGGATCTCTTTAGGAAGTGTATGGAACCTGTTGAGAAATGTTTGAGAGATGCTAAGATGGACAAAAGTACCGTCCATGATGTTGTCCTTGTTGGTGGTTCTACCAGAATTCCCAAGGTTCAACAACTTCTTCAGGATTTCTTTAATGGAAAGGAGCTATGCAAGAGCATTAATCCTGATGAGGCCGTTGCATATGGTGCTGCTGTTCAGGCTGCAATCTTGAGTGGTGAGGGTAATGAGAAGGTTCAGGATCTTCTCCTCCTGGATGTCACCCCTCTTTCGCTTGGTTTGGAGACTGCTGGTGGTGTGATGACTGTCCTGATCCCTAGGAACACTACAATTCCAACGAAGAAAGAACAGGTTTTCTCTACATACTCTGACAATCAGCCCGGTGTGTTGATCCAGGTCTTCGAAGGTGAGAGAACAAGGACTAGGGATAACAATTTGTTGGGGAAATTTGAACTTTCAGGCATTCCTCCTGCTCCCAGGGGTGTTCCACAAATTACAGTGTGCTTTGACATTGATGCCAACGGTATCTTGAATGTCTCTGCTGAAGATAAAACTACAGGCCAGAAGAATAAGATCACTATCACCAATGACAAGGGTAGATTGTCAAAGGAAGATATCGAGAAGATGGTTCAAGAGGCCGAGAAGTACAAATCTGAAGATGAAGAGCATAAGAAGAAGGTTGAGACTAAGAACGCCTTAGAAAATTATGCTTACAACATGAGAAATACCGTGAAGGATGATAAGATTGGAGGAAAACTTGATCCAGCTGACAAGAAGAAGATTGAGGATGCCATTGAGGCGGCTATCCAGTGGCTAGACAGCAACCAGCTTGCAGAGGCAGATGAGTTCGAGGACAAAATGAAGGAATTGGAAAGCATCTGCAACCCTATCATCGCCAAGATGTACCAGGGCGGTGCTGGACCTGATGAGGGTGGTGCAGCTGAGGAAGAATACGCCCCATCTGGTGGAAGTGGTGCTGGCCCGAAGATTGAGGAAGTAGACTAAATTTAGGTGCTTTCTACCTTTATCAATGTTGTACTTTTAGTCTTTATGATGCATTTTTCTTTGAACTTTAACTGCTTGGTTTCCAAGACAGTTTATTTTACAATATTTCCTCTTGTTGTGTACGTCGCATTAAGCATCGTGTTACTGCTTGCCGTCTTTCATGGGACGAAGGGTACTCAAGTATTTAACTATATAGTATATATGTAGAAGCTCTTCAGAATCGTGTATTTTTATGATACATCTCACTTCTTGCTTCTGCTCAATTTTTTTTTTCGTTTGAGGAGAATGGGTTTAAAATACTTTTATAAGAATATGTGCTTATTTCATTAAATCATTTAAGACTTTCAAGAGAAAAATCTCATAGGATGTAAAAGCCTTAAAAATCAAAAGATACAAGAATTAAGAATTACTTGCTCTCAATATACAAGAATTAAGAATTAACTCAGTTTGATTCTGAGCTAATTAGACTAGATATGAGTTACGAAAATTGGATCAAAGACAGGGGATGTTAAAAAGTTTTTAAAGAGATTAGATAGGTAGTAAGTTGGTAGTGAAAAATTTTGGTAGTGAGAATGTTCCTTCTCATATTTTAAAACTTATAATTTTTAAAAAACATCACGAATAAAATTTTTTTTTTACTTAAATTAATACCTTATACATGATGCGATAATATTATTATATTGATACAATTCATTTAAAAATATATATTATAAAATATCTTTTAGTTTTAGTTTTATATTTTGAAAATTTTATAATTTAGTTATTCATAGTATTTAGGGGAAAGTTATATTTATTAATTCTTTGTTTGCAAACTCTTATAAATTATACTATGTCTTACCGGTCATACACTAAACAAGATTATATGACCGGTCATGCTTAGTGTAATTTGTCAAAAAAAATTGTAAACAAATCTTTCTCCTAATGTTATATTTTTATACTTTTTTTAATTTCTTATTGGTTCGATTTTTACCCAATCATTAGTCAAGTCATGATGAGATCAAAGAAATTACTCTGACAAACAAATTAATTTGATTAAGTATCAGGTTACGTTTGGGCCCAATTAAAACTGACCAAATCGGACCACACTCTTAATCATAATTAGATAATAAAATGCCATAAGCCTATAAAGGCACTGTGTCCTCCGATCTTGTGTTCACATCTCACCGAAATTGTTTTACCTTAACTTCAGTCAATCTTTTTCTTCCCTACATGAGGTCTTGGACCTTCTTTCTGGAAAAAACAAAAGAAAATGTTATATGCTAATGTATCACATTAGCTATGGAGACAACATACACTAGAATGGAGAAAGTTGGAGGCTTTTTTGTATAGTCTCCAGAATTATGTTAAAAGGGCCCTCTAATGTGTGTTGACTTCGCATAACTGGATTTGCTTAGATTCCAAAGTGACTCAATATCGAGAAGAAAACAGAAATTGTTTTATGAGAGAGCATATCATTGAAAAATGTTGCATTTCATATAACGTTTTGCTCATGCACCATTTTTTTTTCCTGTCTTTTTTTACACAGTCAATGCTCCAAATTCCTTAGAGAGATACACTCCATCACCATACTGAAATTGCAAGGTAGTAGAAACATGGATCATTTTATGTATATGAATATAAAATATCAAATAAGAACACACGAATTTTAACATGCCATACAGTGATGTAACCGTGAAGTAGCACTTTAATGGCTTCCACAAGGCCACATTAGACTCACGTATGAGCATTAATGGTCAATAATAAAATCAAGGTTAAAATTTAAATAACCGTTTTGAATTCAAGTTAAAAAAAAAATTGGTTTTTATAATTTGAACAATTAACGGGCTGAAATGTAACATTTAGTAACATCCATTCAAACACCACCCAGCCTTCAACATTTATAATAAAATTTGGGAATTCACCCCAGATCAACTTGTTGAATTATAAATTTTATGTATATCAAACTCCCACCAATTGGCCTCCTATCCTTCTTACCTAGTTTAAAGAATATTATTACCTACTTTTTTTACTACTTCTTATTACCAAATCTTAACCATTAATTTCCGTCAATCTAATGATTGTAATTTATGGAATCATAATTATTAATTCACAACAAATTATAACCGTTAGATTCACGAAAATCAACGGTTAAGATTGAGTAATAAGAAATAGTAAAAAAAATAGGTAGTAAATAACCCTTCCCTTAAAGAATTACTCAAAAGGCCATTAGCAAGAAATTGATAATTTAAACTAGTTAATTGTAATGATAGTTTAACATAAGGTGAGTTGAAAAGGATTATTTACAATTTGAACTAAAATAAACTATTTTCTATCCTGTGATTGTGTGAACCTGATAGTTTCATACATAGTAGCAGATGATAAGGACAGCAACCAGACAGAACATAACAAAAAGAGATGCTATATGGGCGGGGTATAGTATACTCACTTCCCCACAGTAACAAGACATTTAATACAAAGCAGAAATGCTATTGTGTACCAAAAAATAACAGAGATGCTATCCATTGAATATCAGTAAGAGACCGGACAAGTATAAATCCAAAACATACTAGTAAAAGGAAGATGATATTTAACAATTTCATATCAATGATCAGGAATGGATGTTAAAAGATAAAGAATGATTACAATCAAAAGCTAATAGATGATGCATGGACCCAAAAAAAAGCAAAAAAAAAACATGGCAATTAGTAAGAAAAAAAAATAGATTTGTATTGTAGATTACACAGGTACAAAGTTAGTAAAACAATAATTTACGGACCATGCTTGCAACCCCAATAATTTTTTAACAAATGCCCAAATCAAGTCAACATAAGATCATTCCCTCCAAGATGAGGGCGAAGGCAAACACGAACTTCATGCTCTTCTGGTCCCTCACGAAGTTTTGGCACCATGATCTCAAGCACCGATCCTGGCCCATCATAGTATGCTTCTATATTGGCATCTTCGGGAATTCGAGTTGAAAGAGGGATTTCACGAACAAACTCCCCAGGAGGACAGTGCTCTGAGGATGGATCTGTAAGCTTGAAAGTCCTTTCATGTCTCTTGATAAATGGCTTCCCAGATGTGCTCACACAAGAAACTTTTATGATACCATGAGTGAGAGTATTCCTCCAAGAAACTTTAACGCTCGGAAGATCCACACACGGTAAACTGATAATAATCAAGTAACCTTGTTCATCCTCGTAGATAGTTTTCGCAGCTGTAACAGGTCCACAAACATTCTTCATCACCCCACTAAAGTCACTCAACCAATGTGGTTCACTTGGGTGCATTTCTATATCTGGAATCCGATCGGATGAGGAATTAACAGTCAAGTAACATTCTTCGTCATTCCCATAAAGGAAAAAATCCTTCCTCTTCTTGCCATTGACAGGACATAGATCAATGCCATCACCATTACTATGGTTAGACAGATGTGTTGACAAATTCAGCCCAGATCCGTTAAGCAATTTCTTAGGATGAGGATTCGCAGCACTCTTAACTGGGTGAGGTGGTCTGTCAAGCTCAAAGTCCGTGTTGGGAAGATTTCTCCACGAACTGAAGTCGCTTGCTTCAGCAGGGATCTTGAAATTCAAATCTCTGCCAGTGAGTTCCATCCACCTTTTCTGCTCATCCTTATCAAGACCAATCAGATTGGGAGACGGAACAACCTCAATGCCATGGACACATTGGGGGTTTGAAAGCCCTCTATAATGCTTTCGTTGCATCCTGTGGGATCGAACAAAACCCTTGTCAACACTAAAAGGAAACGGGCGCTCCCCTTGGCGAGAGTGCCCATTCATGTAACTCCTCAGCTGCATCTTACCCAACGCATTTTCCGGCCTCTCCTTGAAAACCCACATATACATGTTTTCCATGTCATGTTGAACCATGAAAACATCAAGCTTAAGATCAGCTTTATCAAACCCTGAAACACCATTGGTATCCCTGATAACCTTGGCCTTGGATTTTTCATGCAACACAGGCTTAAAGTAAAATCTGAAGAAAAACCACGCACCCCATATGCTATCAACTCGCTTGGTGCATTTCCTTCCAGCTTTGGGAAGGTTGAGAAAACTCTCAGTCTCATATCCTTGAGTACCAAGACCAACATCTAAAATATCACATGGATCAGAATTCCATGGCTGTGGAGGTGGGCTTCGCTCTGCTGAGAGGGGCAAATTGATATCAGGAGGACGTGAAAGAATGATTTGTGGATTCATCTCCAAATCCAGTTCCTCATGAGGAGATACACTTACACTTGAATCCATGGACAAGAGAGTTGATGGGTGATGATTCTCCATTGAAAGACAAGTGAGAAGAGAATCACCCATTTTACCTCATGAGTTTTATTTCTGCTCCGTTTAATGTTTCCAATCCCATGAACAATTCAACAAAACAACCTTATGCACACACACACACACACACACACACACACAAAAACCTTCTTCCTATCAATTCACCACTATCAAAACCCTAGATTTATAAATCAGATGACACAATCCTCACACACCCACTTA
>JAVKPL010010414.1:332500-405000 GCA_032173675.1 Gastrolobium villosum | reverse complement strand
ATGTCTAAAACCTTGCCAATTTCATTTGGTCGCCCAAACTTCACCAAACCGTTCTCTCAATCTTTCAAGCTTCTTCGGCCTTTGAGTGAATTTACAAAGGGGAAAGCAAAGCCCAATATGGATATTTTTATGTCTAAGTTAGACATTTAAGTTTAAGAGTGGTAGTAGAATGGTAGTATAAAAAATGGGTAGTAAGAATATCCTACCCCTAAGTTTAAGAGAAACTTTATTTCAGGAACTAATAAAATGTTAGTATTCATATTAGAAAGAAAAGAAAAAAAACTATTGTAACAAGCCGATACATAAATAGGAATGCTAGGTAAATAAAAATAGTATATTCTCATAATAATTTGTTATTAGATTTTATTAAAATTTAATATTTTAATTGAAATGATTAGAAGACTATTCAAATAGTTTTTTTTTAAAAAGGATACGGAAATTTTCATACATAAAAAGTATATTAAAATAATGAAACCCATGTTACGTGTCAATGAAGGATATTGTGTGAATAGAATAGGTGATGCAAAAGTGAAAAAGTTGTTAATGGCTAGAAAAAGTTGGAAAAATAAAAGTTAGCAAAAAACAAAATGGCTTGGGAAAATAATAATCTCAGCCGACACCATTCTCGAACATCAAACAGGAACGAAATACTTTCTAACTCCACTCAGGAACAAACACTCTTTCGGGGGGAGACATTGCCCTCTACTTGAAGATGTAACATTAAATCCAAAACTAGAGATAGTTTCTGTGTGATAGGTTAGGGAATCGGATAACCCAAATGTTAGAACCCTGTGATGCGATAATCCGCACCAGTTAGATAAGGCAAGTCAATAGAAAACACACAAAGCAAGGTATGCTTTGATATATTTTTCTTTCAAAGTTAAATAATTCCTACAATAACAATGAAGGGGAGCAAAATAACTAACCATAGCAATTAGTGAGCTAGAATTGCAAGAGACAAATGTGAGATACACTCATTTGTATCATGGATCAAACTGTACGGTACACAAAGTTAGCAAAACAATTATTTATGCACCATGTTGGCAATTCTAACAATTTTTGTTAAGTGCCTTTGTCAAGTTAACATAAGATCATTCCCTCCCAGATTAGGACGAAGGCAAACACGAACTTCATGCTCTTCTGGTCCTGCACGAAGTTTTGGCACCATGATCTCTAGCACTGATCCTGGCCCATCATAGTATGCTTCTATATTGGCATCTTCTGGAATTCGAGTTGAAAGTGAGATTTCGCGGACAAACTCTCCAGGTGGGGAGTGCTCTGAGGTTGGATCTGTCAGCTTGAATGTCCTATCATGTCTCTTGATAAATGGCTTTCGAGATGTGCTCATACAAGAAACCTTTATGATCCCACGTGTAAGAGTGTTCCTCCAAGAAACTTTAACGCTCGGAAGATTGACACACGGCAAATTGACAATGATCAAGTAACCTTGTTCATCCTCATATATAGATTTTGTAGCAGTGACTGGTCCATAAACACTCTTCATCACCCCAGTAAAGTCATTTAACCAGTGTGGCTCACTAGGATGCAATTCTATATCTGGAATCCGATCAGATGGAGGATTAACAGCCAAGTAACATTCTTCACCATTTCCATGAGGGAAAAAATCCTTCCTCTTCTTGCTGCTGACAGCAGATAGGTCTAACCCATCACCATTAGACAGAAAAGTTGACAAATTCAACTCAGATCCATTTAGCAGCTTCTTGGTGAGTAGATTTGAAGCACTCTCAACCTCAAAATCCGTGTTGGGAAGATTTCTCCATGAACTGAAATCACTTGCTTCAGGTGGGATTGCAAAATTCAAATCTCGGCCAGTGAGTTCCATCCACCTTTTCCGTTCATCCTCATTGAGGCCCATCAGATTGGGTGACGGAGAAACCTCAATGCCATGGACACATTGGGGATTTGAAAGTCCTCTATAATGCTTTCGTTGCATCCTGTGGGATCGAACAAAACCCTTGTCAACACTAAATGGAAAAGGGCGATCCCCTTGGCGAGAATGCCCATTCATGTAACTCCTCAGCTGCATCTTTCCCAATGCATTGTCAGGCCTCTCCTTGAAAGCCCACATGTACATATTTTCCATGTCATGTTGAACCATGAAAATGTCAAGCTTAAGATCAGATTTATCAAACCCTGAAACACCATTGCTGTCCCTGATGAACTTGGCCTTAGATTTATCATTCAATGCAGGCTTAAAGTAAAAACTGAAGAAAAACCAGGCACCCCATATGCTATCATTTCGCTTCGCACATTTCCTTCCAGCTTTGGGCAGGTTGAGAAAACTCTCAGTCTAATATCCTTGAGTATCAAGACCGACATCTAAAATATCACACGTGACATAATTCCATGGCTGTGAAGGCAGGCTGCTACGTTCTGCTGACAGAGGCAAATTGATGTCGGGTGGACCTGAAATTATGATTTGTGTATTCATCACCAAATCCAGTTCCTCATGAGAAGATGCACTTGAATCCATGGACAACAGCGTGGATGGGTGATGATTCTCCATTAACAAAGTATCAAGACGAGAATGGCCCATTTTACCTCATCTCGTTGATGAGTTTTGTTGCTGGTCGGTTCAGTGTTGCCATCCCAAAAGTAACTCAATAGAACAATCTTATAAACACCTTATGCAAATCATTCCCCACTATATCTCCCTTCCATCAATGCCCTATAGTCATAAAATAATCAGATAACAGAATTCTCACACACCCACATAAATGGATAATAAAACCAACAATTTCAATTTTTCAAATTAAAAAAAAAACCTATAAGATTTAAAATGAGAACTTGTGTATTCTTCTAGCCATATATCTATAAACTACACAACCGTGTTAGAAATTTTCCTATATCCGGACAATATTAATTAATTAGTTTTATATTTTAAAATTAATTGGGTTAATGGGTATTCCAATTTTAATTATTTTGATTATCTTATTGTGATAATGATAAGTTGGGCTTTGGTGTCTGGTTTCCATGATGGATGGACCAGTGGATACAAATTCTTTCTTGAATCTCCAGCTAGGTCACATCTCTAACCTATTTATATTGAGATTAAGTCTTGTGAGCCAACATATAAAGGAAGATCCAAGTGCATCAAGTTGCTTTCTTTCCTCCAGCTTTACGATGGCCTAACAAGGTCCACACTTTTACACATTTAATTCTATTATTGTTTGATATTTTATAATCATATACATTACCATAATTTTAGATCATTGAAGCAGGGTATATTAACAAGAGAAATGGACATATATAAGGAATGATATCTCTCCAATCTCTATTTAAGGAGAGATAGGAAGAGATTTCACAAAGCTGAAAGAAGATTGTATCTAACCCTAGTCCCATAAACACTCCAAAATCAGTTGGGACACACTGAATCAAAACATCAAATCCATAAAAAAAATTTGCAGATTCAATATATATATATAGACACACACATACACATATATATAAGAGAAATATATTGTTGTAAAGATTGCAAAAAAAAAAATGTTTAGAAACATGGGGATTTACCTTTTAGGATAAGCATCGGACAATCGAGAAGAAGAGGAACTTCCGCAACCGTCTATAATGATGTGCTCCACCATATCATCAACAACCATGTTTTCTAGTCAGACTCTTTTATTTTATTTTATCTTTTTAAAAAAAGAAAGATAAAAAGGCCTAATTTTCTTCTTCGACCCGTCAAAATAACACAGAAGAAGTGTGTGCTGTGAACTGAAGTTTGAGATTGATACTAGAGAGAAAACGGATCGTTTGGGAACCGTTAGTATAAGGTGTTTCGTAATTCGTAGGTTAAGCCTGCACTGGATACCACTACGACCTTCGTGGACCACCGTTTGTTTGTACACGGTCTGGTCATGAGTGGCGGGCCCAGCTAGCTCTTCTCTTTTTCTGATATTAATGTCATGTTTTTGACTAGGATATTCTATCTACTAAAAATTTTCACTATTAACTTATTACTCATTACATCACCATTGCTTTAAAGAGAGAATATTAAAAAAGAGATAGAAAATATTAATCTAATGATGATTATATAGGTAGTAAATTAGTAGTAAAATTTTTTAATAGTGTGAATATCCTTTCTCCAATTTTTTTTTTTTGATAAACAATTAATACAAGCCATCAGGGGTAGTCTCCTCCATGTTTTTTACCTGGTTGTGATTGATTATGAACAGTTGTATATTTGTGTGCAAATATTTTTTTATTTAAAAAATCAATTATGAAAAATCAATTATTTGTAGAATATTTAAAGAAATGTTAAATGTTTATTTATTAAAATAATTTTTAAAAGAATCTTTATCAATTTTTTTGATGCATTGAATCCAATAAAAGAAACGATCTTTATAAAAGATGGTAACTCTATAGTTGGGCTAGCGGTTGACCCTAACCCAAAGGGCGTTGTGGGGCTTTTGACCTGTGTAGGCTTTTATGATTGTCTTTGTCAGTTTTTTAGCTTTCCAGACTTTTGCCCCTAATTCGCATGAGTTATGGATTAATGGGGGAAATTAATCCATTTTGACTACCCTACTTATATGTATTGTAGTTGCCCTAAGAGAATAAGAGTTTGTGATCTCGTTTTTTTAAGATGAACTAGCATGTCATTAGCTTAATTCTCGTAAAAATTTAAGTTGTTAAGTGAAAACATATTAATAGATTTTGTATTATATTTTTAACACATCCTTTCATGCATGAATTTTTAAGGCTTAAGGAATGAATAATGCATAGTCCCACTAACTCTATTTTTAAAAGTTTCATAATTTTTAGTCAAAGTACGGGGGACGATTAATGATTAAACTTTATATCACTTGATAGTAGAGGCGTTGATATCATATTATAAATAAACTCTCCCAAGTGATTGGGTGAAAGTATACGAATCACTTATACATTATATATGTATTTAATAAAGGTGACCCTATAAATTAATTTTTTTAAAATTACTATGGTGGATGTGAAATTTTAGAATTAAATTAATCAAGAAATTCCGAATTGTTTCGAATCAAAATTTTTGGTTTAATTTTCCTACGAGTGGCAAAACAAGAACAGAATAATAAGTATTGGCTATGGTGCCAGAGTCCAAAAAGCCAGTGATTTAAATTGGACATAGTTGACCCACTGATTAACTCCGTGTAATAGTTTATGACAAACAACTCACCCTGCTCACAGGATGTGATCTCTTCTTAATGGTCTCCCACTCTCACCATGTCACATTGAGAAAACTGATCCAAATGACACTCTGTGTGATCAATGGAGATATTCGTGTATGGATAAATTAAGTTGTTCTCTGTTCGGAATAATGAGACGTTCAGGATTAAGTTTTTAAACCCATTCCAAATATGATACTTGGAGATCAAATACATAATCACACCTTCAACTATTCAGTTCTCATGCGCCAATTAAGCTACCATCATTTTATAGAGATACAGTGTGTATAATCCAAGATATACAACACCATATTAATTAATGTTGCTTCTTTCTCATATAGGATTGAGAGAATTAGCCTCAGATGTAAGGGGACTATAAATCTAGAACAATTAACCTTCTTTGCATATATGTTTTGTCAGGAGCTGGAGAGAAATGCCGATTTTTAGCCAAAGACTTGCAAAATTTCGTTACATAAAGTAATTTACCGGTGTTTATAGTTTTCTTGCCCGGACTGTTTGTTGGATTTTATTTTTTTTATCAGTGTGGGTTACGCGAGATAATCTCACCTCTCACCTTTCTCTAACTCGGTAAAATATTCAAGCTTATCGGCATCGAATACGTACCCGACATCGATACGTGAAGGAAATACACGTATCCGTCATGATTCATAAGTTGTCACAGTCTCTTTTATTGACCACAAAAAACAAAAGGTGCTATCATATTTCAAATTTTATGGACAAAGAAAGATAGGTACACATGTAGTTTAAAAAATCTAACGGGTGGAATTCTATGGTTCTGTTTCCTTTGGCCTCGGATTAAAACGGTACAACCTAACAGGTGACTCAGTTTACTACTACAGACACTGGTGGATCCCATTCATCTGTCTCTTTTATTTGTGTAGTATACCATGTTCCAAACGAAATTATACATACTTCTACGCCAGTGTGCGAAATTTACTCTGTAATAATATTTGGTACGATTTGTTTGATGACAGCAAGACTCTGCAGCAGTACATTAAAGTTCATTTACCATGCTCAACTGCCCCCTCACCAGTCTCAGCTAGTTTTTTTTCCCTATAAAAAGATATACTCTACAAACACATTGGTGCACTACTCAAGAGTTAATAACACAAAGGAAGATAGTGAAATCACCTATTCTGTGTGAGACATTTAGAATCGAGAGAGATGGCTAGGTGGTGTATCTTCATCATGCTCGTTCTTGCTGTGGCCGTGACTACAAGTGCGAGAAATGAACCCTCCGATGCTGGTCTGAAGGACCAGAAGAACTTCATGACCTACGGTGGTGTTGGTGGTTATTCAGGACTTGGCAGCAATGGGTTACCTTTTGGAGGTGGTGGGGGCGCACTAGGTGGTCAGTATGGCGGTGGACTCGGTGGCGGCCTCGGTGGTGGACTCGGTGGTACAACTGGGATTGGTGGAGTTACCGGATTCGGTCCTGGTGTTGGTGGAGTAGGTGGCGGTATTGGAGGCGGTGCTGGAGGTGGTGCTGGAACCGGTGTTGGTGGCGGTGTTCTTCCTTTCCCTTGAGATCAACATATGCATGTCATGTTTCTCTGAATTACCCTAGTCTTTCTTTTCGTTCAGGAAATAATTGTGGTTTGTTATGTATTGTTAATTTATCGTTCTAGCTTTCTCGCCTATATTCAGAGCAATTAATATAGTTATATCTTGTATTGTGTCCTTTCGTCTTTGCTTAGGTTTTTTTGTCAACCATGGTATACTTACACGTGGTTTCTGTTATGGGATTCATATTTCACTAGGAAGTAACGTAATTAATAATATATGAGTTTAATTTTGTACTATTTACATGTTTTTATCTGCCCCTCTCTCTTTTTCTTTCGGGTTATTGGTTTCAAGGTTTGAAGCTATTGCAGTTTTACTTAAATATCATCCTCCTTTTACTTGATATTCAACAGGATAGAAATAGAACAGTAGTACTATATTAGTATAATCGAGAAATGTAAGGCTTTTACTTCACACGAATACAACTTTGGGACCATTGCCTTTGGTTTTTTTGGCCAAATGAGAGGGCAACATGGAAACGTTTATATTTGAGCTTCAAACACAGGCCGTTTGAACCGGTCATAACTCATAGAAGTGAGTAATTTGTATTTGAACTTCAAGTGCTCGGGAGCATTTTGCGACAAGATATGTTTGTAGGTTCGGTCAAACCTAGGGTTATTATATAGATATTTAGTTCATGCTTGATTTAATGTTTGTCTATCCATGCTAAATCCACGTTCAGATGTAAATGGACTTTCAAGTTCAAACCGACATAATGTTAAGTAAAATTTTAGTTAAAATGTGCTAGTGGGATTTCAGCGCTGGTAATTTAAGTTGTCTATGAATATTAATGTAAAGAGATAAAGCAGAAAAGAAAAAAGTATTGCCAGAGTATTGGTTTAAATAGGGACGTAGCTGAGATAGATTATAGTAAAAGTATTTACTAATAGTGTTGGGGAATATAATTGGAATACCCACCATTTTGTCACTCCCAGACTGCCACGTAAGCAGTAAATTTAACCAAAATACCACGTGACATATTTCGCTACACTGTGTAGCAAATTATGTGTGCAAATAATTCGCTACATAGCATAGCAAAATATGCCACGTTAGAATACTCATAATAAAAAATGTCATGTGTCAAAATTGTTTTGGTTCTGACGTGGCATATTTCGCTACACTGTATAGCGAATTATTTGCACACATATTTCGCTACACAGTGTAGCGAAATATACCACGTGACATTTTGATAAAATTTACCATTGACGTGACAGTTTGATAATTTTTTTTGCCAACAGTGACACTTTGGTCACTTTTCCAATATAATTTTTTTCTTAAAAAATAAAATAAAATCTAAACTCAAACAAGGGGAGGGGGAGGGTACAGCCTCCCTCAAGTTACGGAGGCTTCATCTTGAACTTAAATTGTTGGATCTACCAATTAAATGACATATCCTAATATTGTAATTAATGAGATGAATTTTCCTTTCCTTAAATATTTAATCATTAAAAATTGAGATTATTGATGTTAAAATATATATTTATTTTATCCAAAGCCCATTACTATAAATAATTAATTTTGTTTGACCTTAGCTTCCTTGATTAATGCCATACATAATAGTGGAAAAAAAAATGTACATACAATTATGGTGAAGGTTACATTTATATAGACTTTTTATTTATAAATTCTTACAAATTACACTATGTATTTCCATAAATATAATAAGTTACACTATATATTTTTGGGAGAAATTACAAGAATTTATAAAAAAAATATGTAAACGGATTCTTCATCTATAATTATAGTTAGTAACTGAATAACTTAAAAGGAAAAAATTATTCTCATGCTACATGACATAATTTTTTTTCCTACGCACTCTTCGATAACTGTGCTACCTTTTTATTTTATTTTTATTTATTCAAGTGGTGGAGCCCACAAGTTTGTCTCTATAACATGAGATAACTCATCTCCTTAAACATGATATTAATAAAATCTCAACTCAAAAGTTTTGCTAATATTCTTAAAAAAGTTAAGGAGTATTTAACATTTTTTATTAAATATTTTTAATTATCTAAATAATAAAATGTTAAATATTTTTTTTTTTTGGGTACATGAATGTTAAATATTTTTTAAGTTTTGAATGTGTAGGAATCATATTTTTATGTAATAACATTCCTAAACGAATTTTTAATGTCCAATAATTTAATTGGAGCATTTCAAGATGTTTTGACTTTTAATGCTCAACTGCATTGGTCATCTAGCTAGGTCCCTAAGCATTACTCCTACGGACAGCAAATGTTCGCTGCTTGGAAACATGTGATCACATGAAGAAGAAAATTAGAAAAGGCAAAGAGGAAAGAGAAAATGACTAAGTGAGGAAAAGCATTTAAATCGGAGAAAAAAATAAAAATAAAAAGTTGGCGCGCGGGCACACACAAAGAATTACCTTACCTATGCCCAGCGGAATTAGATAATAAATGTTGTATATGCATTAATTTAATTTTATATTGTTACCGCACTAGTTTAATATTATTTTAAATGATTAATGCTTTTATGACATTTGTTAAAAGGATTTTCATTTCCTCCTTTGACATAACACAATAAACTTTCCTACACACATAATTTGTGGGGCCCACACATTTTTAAACAAAAGAGAAAAGAAAAAAATATGGCACGCAAAACGAATCTCTATAATATTACAGAATCACTTTTCCTACAAGATAATAAACATAAAAGCGTTGTTAAAAATAACTTTTCATTCTAATTTGTGAACTAAAAAAGATTCACAAATCTCCAAAACAAAAAACAATCTGAATTTTAAATTCGTCTAGTGAATACTAGCTCAGACGGTAACTAGCATTCTCCGTAGATGTATCTAATAATATATTTATATTATCTTTATTTTTATGATTAAATTTTTTTTTGGTGAAATTTTTTATGATTATTTTATTTCATTTTTTTTTTTCACTTTTGAGAAATGAAGTATATACTCCAGGAGCACTTATAATTACTAGTCCCATATTTTTTATCTTCTAGCTCTGTTTCATATAGAAAATAAAAAAACTTATTTGTATTGATGTACTTCAGTTTAAAAATAGAATAGAAAATGTGTTCGATTTTAGGGGATTGATGTATTCAATCAGAAATTGACGAGTTTCTTTATGATCAAAAGGCTTTCTCAAGTACTTATTTATGAAGTATCTTAGAGGATAATAAACTACTATACATTAATAATGAATAGTGTAGCCAAGAAGTGAGGTATGTCACGTGACAGCTAAAAAGAGAGTAAAAAAAGTGTATATTTGTCAGTTTAATTTCTTATTTATAGATAATTAACTAGTATGAGAGTATTCCACACAAAAAAAAACCTAGTATGTGAGAAATTTTGGATTTCTGGCAAAATTGATATCTTAATGTGCAAATTCTTTCACTATTTCCCTCTTAATTAATTGCCCTTCGTGGGATGTAAGAATATGGGCTCATAATAAGTTGGGTGGGGTCTGTGGGGAGGTCACAATGTCATCTACTTTTCTTTTCTTTTCTGTAGTAGTTAATTTGTGGGCATTTAGGATTTATTATTGAGGAGGGATATTCATATTACCAAAATTTTCTACTACCAACTCACTACCTATCTAATCACCATTGAATCAATATTTTATCTTTTTTTCAAAAACTTTTTAGTATTCTCTCTCTTTGATTCAATGGTGATTAGATAGGTAATAAGTTTGTAGTAGAAAATTTTGATAGTAAGAATATCTCCCTCATTATTATTATATGTACAGCTCATGGCCAACCATAGTTGGAACTTGGACCAAATGAAAATATACAAAGAAAAGAAAGAAACAAAGGAAGTATTATATTTGGAAGTCCCCTAAAATATAGAGACGGACGCGTCAGTTATTACTACCAGTACCAACCAAGACATTGTCGTGCCATAGGGTCAAATTAATAGTGGATTAATGTTATCAGTTTTTGGATTCGAATTCGAAGGAGAGAATGCTCTCAACTCTATTTCTCTACCTAGTTTCTAGTTATAGGGTGGTCCTCAACATAATTCCATCCTGAAATATAAGTGATATCTCTTTCGATAGCTGTGGTCTGTGAGTTCTTAAAGTAAGGCAGTGAGACTGTGAGAGAGTAAACAGGGTAGGTAAGATCAGAGCCAATACATCAATTTCACGAAGTTATTGTAGTACACCAATCACACGTGAAATGAAACTTCTTGTGTTAAGGTTTCACATCACCTCATGGATAAATATTATGTTTATCGTCTTTAACACATATACTCACAAGTCACAATTTTAATTGAATCTTACCTATTTAAATATGGGGTTTGATTTTAAATGAGAATTCAATTCTCATGTTGAAGAGATAAAAAGCTGGGACCCATGTGTTAGAAAAAATTATATGTAGGACCCATGTCAGCACGAGAATCGAAGGTAGGGATGTGCATGGGTCGAACCGAATCGGATTTTTTGAAAAACCGAACCAAATTGGTTTAAATGGTTCGGTTCGAAAGTGGTTCGCTTTGGTCCAAAACTGGTTCGGTTCGGAAGTGGTTTGGTTCGGTTCGAAAGTGGTTCGGTTCGGTTCGAAAGTGGTTCGGAACCGGTTCGGGTAGACCCTCTTTTGAAAAGAAAAAAATTTAAAAAATTTAAAAATAAAGTTATAAAAATTAATTTGGTTTGGTTTGAAAATGGTTCGGTTCGGAAACGGTTCGGTTCTTAAACCGATTCTAAAAACTGGTTCGGTTCTTAAACCGGTTCTAAAAACCAGTTCGGTTCATGAACCGGTTCTTTAAAAAACCGGTTCGGTTCATGAACTAATTTTTTAAAACCGGTTATTTTATGGAGCGGTTCGGTTTGGTTCATGGTTTGACCCACTTTTTTGGTTATTTTGCACACCCCTAATCGAAGGATGTGTAGGAAAATTTGAATTCTCATGTTAAATGAGAATTATAAAACCCTTTAAATATTTAATATCTATAAAAAAAAATTTACGTCCATTGCCCCACTTTGGACAAATTTCTTATTCCTAGTGGTTGTTTAGTGCTTAACAATGATGGGTAAGTTTGACCGGTATTAACTATGAACGCGAAAGTTTGGTGAAATTTTGAATGAAGAAGAAGGAATTGGCCCAGCCCCAGTTAACGATCTGCAGATGGCAAGAGGTTCTGTGTTACATTTACTAGTTCCAGTATTCTGGCAACTGACAAGCATGGAAATTGAATGATCGCATTGAATAAGAACCAGAGGTCTCGACAGTAGTAAATAACCATCACCTACTTTCTATTCTAGCATCTATTACATTACCTAACTAGTCAACCAGATTTCTAGTTATCTAATTGTATTTTTTTTTTTTGGAAAGCTATTCGGGGTAAAAGACCCTCGAATTATATTGTTAATAATGTCTTATCCGCAATTAAATTTATATATTTATATAATGGAACTAACATTTTTTCTACAACTGAAAATAATATTATCTCAAATCGATGTCGTTTTATGAGTTAAAAAAATTTTAAGTTATTAATTTTAATAAAATTTATGATACAAGAAAAAAAAAAAATTCAAGATATCCTGTATTTTTTTTTCTATAGTTTGTTATGTGTTGCTTATCGTCGAAGCATTATAGCTTTATCGCCTGTTAAGAGTAATATAGTTGTTTCCAAAAGAGAGAGAGTAAGATAGTAAGGGAAAAACTATTCTCATGTTACATGAGATAGATTTTCTCTCCTACACACTCTTCGATAATCGTGTCACTTTTTTCTTTTCTTTTTCTTTATTTTTTCATGTGGTGGAGCATACAAATTTATCTCTATGACATGAGATAACTATCTCCTTTAACATGAGATTAATAAAACCCATATAGTAATATCACGTGGCGGAGCAAAGCAAAAATTTTAGCCCATGCCAATCTATCACTTTAATACAAAAAAGCTTGGGAAATACTACTCTCATTTTATATGAGGTAGTTATCTCATTTTCTTTCACTTTGAAAATCGTGCCCCTTCTTTCTTCTTTTTCTTTTTTACTTTTAAATAGTAGACCATACTTGAATTCTCTTTACAATATGAGACAATTACTCTCATGTAACATGAGAGTAATATTCCCCCCAAAAAAAAAAACTTTCATCTCCTATAAAGTCGTAGCCAGTGCCAAGCTGCAAAGCTGTATACTATAATTAAAGTTCTTCACGTTCCCTTTCCAAACTATCATCTCCAACTAGCCAGTGCCTAAACACTAGCCGAAGGCAACGTGCAGTTAATGATCTTGTATTGTGTCCTTTCTTCTTTGATTAGGTTTCTTGTCAACCATGGCATGCCATTACAAAAAAAGGATTACTTAGCCACATTTAAAAAAGTGGCAAATTGTGATAAAAAGTGTGGCTAAATTTTTTTAACACATTTTGATTAAATGTGGTTAAAAGTGGTGATGCTACAATTTAACCACATTGTTTAATTGACTTAGCCACATTTTGACCCAGTGTGGTAGCATTATTTTAGCCACATTTATTGTTAATTTAGCCACTTTATAAATGTGGTTAAACTATATAGTGTGCCACAATTAAAAAATATGTGGCTAATTATGTCTGAAAACTTTTTTAGCCACATTCATGAAAGTGGCTAAATATATGAAATTCTTTTTTTAAATTTAATAAAAAAACATTTAATAAAAAATCCTTTTTTTAAATTTAATAAAGAATATTTAAATTTTAATAAACCTTACAACAATAAAGAAAATAATATTAAAAATAGCTTAATCACAAAATAGTAGACTCGGTGAAATATGAACCAAATTGAAAACCTTATATTCAATTTTGGATATGCAAGTTTTTTTTATTGATATCATTGCAAAATTTATACAAGACATCAAGTTTGCCATTTAAGGTCTATACAAAAAATCATCATCTTTCATGTAACCAAAAACAAACTATTTCTTTCACCAAAAAAAACAAACAAACTATTTCCTTAGTTTCATTAAAAAATGATGACAGTACAATTTTTCCATATCCTCATTCCTAAACTTGCTCTTACGTGCATCCTAATCCTTTAAAGAGGTATCTGCCGTATCTCACCTGCAAAAAAAAAATTAAACTTTAACTTGATGATAAGACAAAAATCAAATATAGTTTTGAGATGAATATAATAATTTAAATTTTATATTTTTGGGTAATTCAACTTATTGAACACATACTATTTTGTTCTTAATTTGAGGATTTCAAATTTACCTAATTATAGAAAACTAGCAAATTCTACAAAACCCAAATCCAATTCCCTATTTTACCACTCATGTCCGATGGAAATCAAAAGGTTCTTAATGCTTGTTGGCATTAATTACTCATCATTCACCAAGTGATGAGAACATATATTGAATTCAAATTAATATAAAAAGTATAATTTCAAAGGAAATAAAGAAGAAAAAAACATAGGGTACATGAAATGGAAGATGACACCAATGGTTGCTAATTCACTAGTTCTCAATATAAGCTCTCCTGAAGATGAGAAAAACTTCAAGTATAAGATATTTCAAAAGATGGCATGAAGAGTTTTAAGTAAACATTACAAAGTAGTTAATGAGTAAGTGAGACAGGAACCTTTTTTTAGCATGGTCTTTGCAATGAGCACGTGTTCTTAAATCGGGTCTTGATGTAGCTATTACAAGGCAAGTAACTTATATATCAATAGTTATTAAGTCAATAACATATGTTCTATAAAAACATGACTCAAAGCTATGGCTAAATATTTGTTCATACACAACTCTCTTCAGGATAAAACAGGAATACACAGCCATAAATCAAAATAAGTTGAAGTACGCTTCGTAAGTAAAAAATAATCAAAGAATTGAAAGGAAATTGCAATTGAAAGACTAAAGGTTATAATAACAAAAAGTCAAGTCATTGTCTCCATTATATTTCATGGCATTATCTAAAATATGTCATGGCCTAGGAAGTATTGACACATCAGGTTTATAGAGATGTAAAAAGAAAGAATAAGACAAATACTTGGATAAAATACACATCAACATTTATAAAGATGTAAACTGTCCTGAGCTTATCAGTCGGTAAACTCTTTGGCTATGACAATCATCAGAATAAAATTAGAATTTATTTCCTAATACTAATAACCCAATTACCCAATACGGCCAACGAAAAGAGTGTTGGATGAAGGCTTTCAGTGTCAGTGAAATAGAAATTAAAATCTTTTTCTATTTTACTTCATATTTCATTCATTTCTTCCCCAAATATCAATCTCATAATCTACGAGAATATGAATTTTGAAAACAAACCAAATCATTTGAAAACCTTGGAGTAGCGTCCCTGACTTGAATGATATATAAGAGTATTAAAAGGCTAAGTAAGAATATATATATATATATATATATATATATATATATATATATATATATATATATATATATATATATATATATATATTACAGGTTGATATGAGGACTAGATTTTTTATAAGTTATTGCTGAATCACATTAGCAAAATTGCTTTGCGGGATAAAATACTATTGAATTGGGATTAGTCTATTTACGTCAAACTTGCATACACTATGGTCACATGGATTGAAGCTTGGGATGAGCTTAACAACTCATCTGAAGAAAAATCTTCAAAGCAAGTTAATGGGGCTGACAAGTGAACTTTAGTTTTCAAATGGTGTAGTTCCTTATCATTAAGTCTAGCAAGCTTTTATTAAGAGACAATGAGTGGGACTATCCAGTTACGTTAAATTAATAGTTAGATTATTTATAATTTTATTAAATTTTTAAATTGTTTTGTAATTTAAACTTTCTTTAATTGTATTCTATATACAATATATGTTTTAATTCATATAAATGCTATTTTAACTTTATCATTCCATTTTTAAAGAAACATTTGTGCAATACTTTATAAGCAACAAATGCATAGGACATGGCATTTGCAATTATAACAGAGATGCATGACTTCATTTGAGGTCATTGAGATGGGAACAAAACTGAACTCTGCATGCATCCTTATAGAGACAAGGAAAAAAACCTAAGGGAGTTTTTAAGTATAAAAATAAATGTGACATCTTTTACAGTTTCATATAAAATAATTATATGAAAGTGCAACTGTCAATCATGGAGACTTTTGGTTTTTGCTTAATAAATCTAGGAGGAAATTAAGTTGTACGTTAATCAATTCCAAACACATATCTATCATATATATTCATATTGTAAATTATTTTTTAGTGAGAAAGCCCTAAATATCCTTAAGTATTGTTACAAGGAAGTAAAGGCACTCCTTCATTAAGTTGAAAATCACTATCTGCAAACTAATTGTAATGGATATTTTAAAGAAGCGATAGGATCATAGAGAAAGAATCCAGAAAGTTAAAAAATTTACATAATTTTCATGGGAATAAATTTACATAATTTATTTATTTATGGGAATAAATTTTCTAAAATTATTTTAGAAGAATTTGTCTAATTGTAACAGCCCGTGTTAACCCGGATTGTTAACACACTATCGTATTAAGCCACGCTTAATTAAAATGCGGAATAACTTTTTCTTTAATTCAATTATGACGTCATTAACTTATCCAACTTGATTACTTAATCATTTATCATAAAAATACTGCCTGTATGTAAATTGCAAGACAACTAACTGAATACCTCGAACATAAATATAATAAGTGAGTATCTAAAGCCACAGGTCTACACAAGTAGCCTGGGTCAAAATCCTGATACTTTAGTTACAACATCAACCTAAAAGACCAAAGTCAAACATGTGGCATGGACAAACCCCATGCTCACCAAATAAGGCAACAAAGCCCAATAACAGTCATAACATAATCTCAACAGAAAACATAAACAACCGTCGGAAATAAAAATAGCAGTCAGCATATCATCAAATCAACTCAGCTCTGGCCTCCTGCCACCCGAGCCCTCAACATTACCTGATCCTGAAATAAGCGTCCCCAAACGTGGGGTGAGATCTCTAACAAGAAATCTCAGTAAGACAAGGGGTCCTCAAGGAGTCTCCACCCCAAGCTCACTTACATGTGTAATATAAGTTCAAAAACAGTATTTACAATATAAGTTCCAAAACTATGCGATGCAGCAATTAATCATGTCATGTGTGCATATCAAATCTACTGGCCAGAGAAATGTAGGAATACGTCTATGCCTACATGAGTACCAGGACGCTACCTGTACCTCACCACAGCCTCACCATCTTGTATGTACTACATACTCAGGCTTACCGTATAGGTGGACACCACATGCATATCATAATAGCTCATTACATATAAACAGCTCAACAGCATTTCAAAATAATCAAAGCATGTAACACAGCATGCATAAACCCATCCCCATGGGACATGGTGGAACATCAAAATGGCTAAACCGAGGACACGAAAGCTTACCTTGCAAGCTAGCTATCCAAGCCAAGAGTCCAACCACTCACTAGTCCTCAACCAGCAGTATCACAATCTGATATGGACCATTTATCAAGTCAATATTAATGCACAACATGCATACAACTTAAAGACTACGCCTTTCCTTTACGTTTTACGTCTTAAGGCTTCCAACAAAGCCATAAGCCCTTAATCATATGATCCTGACTTAGTCCATTTATTTTAGAAGTCCCACTTCCTTAAACTAGGGTCCACACACACCCCATAGCTTACTGTTCATACAGTAAAGCTACTGTCTGCGCAGGACCCAGGATATCCGGATATCAGAAGGGGCATATCCGGATATGCCATATCCGGATACCTCACTGGACATATCCGGATATGTCATATCCGGATACCCAGATCCCATATCCGGATATCAATATCCGGATACCATATCCGGATACTGATATCCGGATATTTGTTCGACAAATATCCGGATATCTCACGACAGAATGCAGTTTCTGCATTTCGTGAATATCCAACCCAAAGATCCAACTTTTATCACATGTACACGTTAAAGCATGCATCTTTAATCCATTTTAGGTTCACTTATGTGTTGGTTACATGTTAAACTCATTAACATACCAAGATACCACCTTTAAGCCATAAAAACACATGATCAAGTTAAGGTGACTTACCCCAAAGCTTGGTCAGTAGTTCAAGGTGACTTTGGAGCTCTTAACACTGCACTCAAGTCCAGCACACCCAAGGGCACGAAAATGCCACACCAAAGGTTGGTTCTTGGCACCAAAGGAGGCTTCTTGCAACCTCTAATGGTATGAACAATGGTTCATAACCAAGGAGACAACACCACAGCCCTCAAACACACCCTCCACAGCAGCACCCTCAGAAAACAAGATCACAAACCCCTTACAATGCACTCACTCAAGTGTTTCCATGGTGAAAGAGGAAGGATTAAGCTAAAGGTGGCAACTTTCAAGCCAAAAGGCCAAGGATGAAGGGAGGAAGAAGGGAGGCAAGCTGCAGCCACCCAAAACCCACGTAGGAAATAAGCATGTCTAGGGTTGTGTGCCAAAATGTCTATTTATAGGCACAAGGCTACACACGCGCAGTATTAGCCTTAATCGCAAAGTAAAAGATATTGATCCCAAACTTCGGATTCTAGACCTACGCATTTTTCTAAGATTTGTCATATTTTTATTTTATTTTTCGGAGCACCTTTCCGGTACGCGCTTTTCCATAGCCAGTATCAGTTCTGGCATCAGATTACGTCATTTTGACTTGAAACTTGTTTTACAAGTCCTACATAATATTCTAGTAATTATCATGCATTCGTTATAATTTTCCGGGATACTTTTCCGGTACGCATTTATACCGAGTAGCAGAACCGGTATCTGCACTTTTCTTCCGAAAAGCGACTTTCAGCATTTTTACTCATTCAATATAATTATCTAAGCCCATTAATACTTATTAGGGTCAATTATGGAATTATTTCCTAATTATCATAATTAATTCGCTAATTACCTTAATTAGCGGTGCGGGTTCTTACACTAATCTTCACCAAAATGACATAATTTTGGGATTGAAAGATTAAAAATTTAGAATGATAAAGACTATTATAACCCTAAAATAAATTAAAATTATAAAGACACCATAATTTTCGCTCTAAAACTACATCGTCGATGAACATTAAATAATTTTTTTAAAGTAATTTTAGAAAAAACGAACCCTTTATTTATTGGCATTTTACATTTTCTCCTCCTCTCAAAATTAGGAGGAAAGAGAAATAGAGAGTGATATGGAGCATAGAGAATATAAAATTCCAATTAATATACACTAAAATATGTTGATTTCACTTAAAATGACAAAAAATTATATTATTTAAAATGATAAATATTTAAGTCCAAGGGATGACATAATTGGTTCAATTGTGAATCGAAACACTTGTGGCCCGTGATAAAATCCTATTGAATTATTTTCCATTTTCAATTTAATTCTTAAATTGATTTATAAATGTAGTTTAATCCTAATTTACAAATTTCATAGCACTTTAATTTTTTAAATTCATTTAGTCTCCAAGAAAGACTTACTTGATATTAATTTTGTAAATTTAGGGATTAACTCGAATGCACATATAAATTTGCTCCAAATATGATTAAAAGAATTTTTGGTCGGATAAGTTAAAAAAAATATTTGTTAGGTCAAAATTTTTCAGGAAAAATTGGATGAATTTTAATGATATTATGTGTAAAATTTTACCACCGCAGAGAAAACTTTTTTTTCCCATCTCATCCATGACAAAATTTCATTGATGGTCCATGTGTTAAAAAACTAGACGGAAAAAAACTTCTCATACCCCTTTTAACTTTTCCTCCTATCAAATATTTTTCCTTACCCTCTTTTTTCAGATAATTTTTTTTTACCTCCTACCAAACACCCCCTCAATATTTATATTTGTTAGGTTTTTTATTCCCCTTAATTCAACTAGCTATAAATGAACCATAACTATGTGGACGCACCTCTGGTGTGCCAGTTATCGTGCCCACGGTAAACGCTGGGTAGCCAAGTGGGACATAATTGCATAACCTGGGTATAAAATTTCCCTTTATTAGATACCAACAAAAAAAAAAAGAATCCTTTATTGGGCTGGACCTGGGAGTGTCAGTTTGCCAAAATAGAAGGCCCATTTGCAACTTGTGAGATAAAGTTGAATGAATGGGCTCAATAAAAAAAATAAAAAAGCGCTTTCTCCATCGCCGGTTTAACTTGAGCACAAAGCCAAGTAAATCGTATCATTCTAACATTCTCGATTTTCTCTCTCAACTTTGAGTATCGCTATTACGAATCCTAAAGAATGGGACAAGGTACTCCCGGTGGTTTGAACCGGCAAGGTCTTCCGGGGGACCGGAAACCGGACGGAAGCGACAAGAAGGACAAGAAGTTTGAGCCAGCGGCGCCGCCGGCACGTGTGGGGCGCAAGCAGCGGAAACAGAAGGGTCCGGAAGCGGCGGCTCGGTTGCCGACGGTGACGCCGCTGTCGAAGTGCAAGCTGAGGTTGTTAAAACTGGAGCGAATCAAGGACTACCTGTTGATGGAGGAGGAGTTCGTGGCGAACCAGGAGCGACTCAAGCCCCAGGAGGAGAAGGCCGAGGAAGACAGATCCAAGGTCGATGACCTTAGGGGTTCGCCTATGAGCGTTGGTAACCTCGAAGAGCTCATCGACGAGAACCACGCCATTGTTTCGTCTTCGGTGGGGCCTGAGTACTATGTTGGCATCTTGTCTTTTGTTGATAAGGATCAGCTCGAGCCTGGATGTGCAATTTTGATGCATAACAAGGTAGGTTTTGCTGCTAATTTGTTAATTCTTTTGATTTAATACCTGAAGCTTTATGATCAATTTTAGGTCTAGGGTTTAGTGGATAAATTAGATATTGTTGTTGGGCGAATGGTTCGGGTTTTAAGATTTTAGACTGAATTGGTTGAGGTTAAAGATATTATGCTGTAGTGCGATTAAATGAACTTGTACAGACACATGAAAGTTGGTTTTGATTATTACGTAGGTGGAAATTTTGGAAAGAAAATCAGTGCGTTCTTGCTAGGCACAACATAAATGTGGGACGGTTGAAAGTGAAGTGAAACTTATTTACCCTCCATTCCATAAAATTTGGCCGCTGTTATAGCATGAAAGTGAATCGAAAGTGAAGAGTGGAGTTGTGTGTTGTATATAAGTTAAAACATATAATTGCAACTTTAGCTGGGAAAGAACTGCTATATTGCACCTCTGGGTACAAGACTTGTCTAGGCGCATGTTTGGTTTTGATTGATGTTTAGGGGAAAATCACTTTTTTCTCAAAGACTCTCTCAATAAGGTTTTAATTGTAAACTGTTTTGAAAACAAAATAAGTTAGTCAAAACATACACTAGGTTGGTTATAGTTTTTAAAGTGACTATATCTTGAACACTTAACACGTTTAATAGTTTTTTATATGATGCTTTTAAATACTTGGGCTCCATTTTACAAAAAGGTGGAGAGATTGATGAGGATGTAAATCATAGAATCAGAGCAGGGTGGATGAAATGGCGCAGTGCATCTGGTTTTTTGTGTGACCGCAAAATCCCCCTTAAGTTAAAAGAAAAATTCTATAAAACGGCAGTAAGACCAGCAATGCTATATGGAGCGGAATGCTGGCCAGCACATAGGCAACATGAGCATAAGATGAGAGTAGCAGAGATGAGGATGTTAAGGTGGATGTGTGGTTACACAAAGATGGATAAGATAAGAAATGAAGATATTCGAGGAAAGGTCGGAGTAGTACCGGTTGCCGAGAAGATGAGAGAACATAGATTGAGGTGGTTTGGGCACGTGATGAGAAGACCCCTGGATGCTCCTGTAAGAACAGAAGTTTGTTACCAAGAGCTCAACACAAAAAGAGGCAGAGGTAGGCCGAAACTTACTTGGGGGAAGGTAGTAAAACAAGATTTAATGGAGTGGGATATAGATTGGCGGACGGTATGTCTTAGAACAGAATGGAGAAAAGCTATAAGTATGGTGGAGGGTTAGACCCGTGGTTATTCCTATGTTCCAGATGGTCCCTTTTTAGTCCTTTTCCCCTTCATTTCCCCTCACTTCTTCTTGTCTCTTTCTTTTTCACTTTCATTTATTTATATATACACACATATATATATATATATATTTATTATTTTTATTTTTATTTTATTTTTTCAACAATTTTATATATTTCATGTGGGTTCATCTACCACCGACCCCAATTAATTTGGGATAAAGGTGATGTTGATGTTGATGTTGATGTTGATACTAAAAGATTCATAGACAATGGTGCTTGTTGAAATGTAATGAAAACAAGCACCATTCCTCAATAGCTATGTGATAGGCAAGGGCTAGAGGGACAAATATATGATAAATTTTGGGTTGCTTGGTGAGAGAAATGAATGATCGAATGTCATTTGGCATACCTTATGTGCTAACTCTTTGACAACTGTTGATTGTGTTTAAGAATGAGTTTAATGTGTTTCTCTTTCTCAATAGCTATGCATCTCTAAATTGACATGATATTACCCCCTCAAGCTGAAATCATTTCTCAACTTATCTATAAACCATTTTAACAAGCATCATTATCTATGAAACTTTTAGAGGGTGGGAAAAGTTGTGAGTGATTTTTTTTTGAAAAATATTTTCTTTGGGAACAAGCGTGACGCGGAGGTGGAAAGAATTGTTGTCTGTGTAATTAAATCAGTAAACTCTTCTTGTACTGTTGATATGATTAGATGCATGAGATATAATGGTTCTTATCATATATGTTTCTTTACCAGGTTCTTTCTGTTGTTGGGCTGCTTCAAGATGAAGTTGATCCAATGGTCTCCGTCATGAAGGTTGAGAAGGCTCCCTTGGAATCATATGCTGACATTGGTGGTTTAGATGCCCAGATACAGGAAATTAAAGAAGCAGTTGAGCTTCCCCTGACACATCCTGAACTGTATGAAGACATTGGTATCAAGCCTCCTAAGGGGGTCATTTTATATGGAGAACCTGGAACTGGGAAGACGTTGCTTGCAAAGGTGTGCATTATGTGTTTCTTATATGGCATTGGAATAAATTTCAACGTCTTATGTTTTTTCATTTCTCCATTGACTCTCTTTTCCTTTATGTTGTGCACTTGTGCATGCTTCACAACATGCGTGAAGTATAAATTATTTGCATTCTATCTGTTATCTTCAATATAGCAACCATCCCGCTATCTGCATTTGTGCTGTAACCGTTCTGCGCTCCTATCTGGGATTGACTAATGTGGTTTTAATTTTTTGTGCGTGTGTTCAACAAGAGTTGTTATATTAAGAAATCTATGAATGCATATGCCATCCTAACACCTTAAGATATCTAATGTCTACTTGCACAAAAAGAGATTTGACTGATTTTTATGGTTTGTGGAATACAAAGTATTTTTTAAATGTCTGTGTCTGCAGTCTGCATTAACTATCATGTTACTTTCCTGAAATTCTGTTATTTGTTAGCTATTAGTCAGTGGTTTTATGGGTACTGGAGGACACTTTGTAAAAACTTTTATTTTGGACTTCTAGCTCATCATAATCTATGTATGAAAGAAAATTGCTTTTGGCTGTTAAGATGAAAACCTATTATTGATGAAATTGATACTAAAATGATGTCATAGATATGGCAAAAATCACTTTGATATGAACCAAAAGTTTTTCCTACCATTCAGCATCTGCGCTGTGTGAGTGTGTAACAGTTAACTGTGGCTTATATTATATTGCTGTCAGAGATGCATGTAACAAAGTGGTTTTTGTCCTTCCTGTGTGGGATTGTGCACGTTTTAACAGTGGTTTGTCACATGTTAACCGTTCATTAGGCTAATATTATATTGATATTGTAGAAGCCTTGAACATCTCATATCAAATTGTTAAATACTTACAGCTGCTTGGCATCAATTATTTACTTCTAAAACCAAGTTGAAAAGTAATTGTTTGCATTTAGAAAAAGCACCTAACAAAACCGGGGGTGATTTTTCTCTTTTTAGTCCGATGTAAAATTAAGAAGTCTTACTCCCCATCTCAGTTGTTGATTTTTGTCCATCTGATGATTGTAGTGCATTGAGTTATATATATATATATATATATTTCCCCAAATAAGTTATAGCTGTCAGATGCACGGAAATCAACGGCTGAAATTAGGAGTAAAATTTCTTAATCTTACACTGAATTCAGAAAATCCTCCCTCACTCATATATATATATATATATATATATATATATATAAAAGAATATACTGAAAAAACTTCTGAATATAATAAATTCGAATAACTAATAACATGTGAGAACAATAAAATAGAAACATGTAGGAAATAAATTTCACCAAGAAGTATGACAAACTTAAGCAATCATATCATAAGCTTCGTAACAAAGTGGAAACTAACTGAGAAGTGGGAAGAAATAGAAAGAAAGCGAGAGAGCAGGGGCAATTGGAAGCACAGACTCAGAGAGGAGCAAAGAGGAATTAATGGCCCGAGAGAACAAAGAGAAACAGGGAGAAGAGATAAAAAGAAACACATAGAACATAAAAAGAGAAGGTACAAATGGACGGAGAGTTTATTTAAGAAAAACAAAGCTTATGCAATTGCAGGAGATGGAGCTCTTGTGCTTGAGATGGGTGGGATAGGTCACACAATTGCTTGAGATGGTGGATGTGGAGTTTATTTGATTTTGCAGAAGTTATGTTCTGAGTCCCCCTTTTAAATACAAAAGCTTCTGTTAAGAAGAAAAAGTCTGAACGCACTCTTTTTGCCATGGTCTGCCATGGTGCCTTGGTAGCAGAAGTTGTGTTCTGGGTCCCTTTTAAATTGAAAAGCTTCTGTTAGTCCGAACTCGCTCTTTTTGCCATGGTCCACCATGTTGCCTTGGTAGCAGCGGCTTCCATTTTCCTTAACTCAAACCGCAACAATGTTGGTGTCTAATGTTTTTTTCGAATTCCGCAATGCCATGGCAGCTATTTGACAACACTGATAGTTCATGATCTTTACTAAAGTTGCAGTTCAACCCGTGTGTAGTTATGAATCACATTTATTGCGCCATGTGTTACTGTATCTTCTAAAGATTTTATCATTGCTTGTGATGTACTACCCTCTGGAAAATCTAACACAGACCTTTTTGCTTTCAGGCTGTGGCAAACTCAACTTCAGCAACATTCTTACGTGTTGTTGGTAGTGAATTGATACAAAAATATTTGGGAGATGGTCCAAAACTTGTGAGGGAACTTTTTCGAGTGGCTGATGATCTTTCCCCTTCTATTGTCTTCATTGATGAAATTGATGCAGTTGGTACAAAGAGGTGAGTTGAACTCAACTTTAGGAGTCACTGGGTGGTATGAATTTTTCTGTCCTCCTTTCTTGAATGTGGTTTGTTGTTTTTGGGAGGGGAGTGTGGGACTGGTGGAGGAGTGATATCTTGGATCACTTATTAGTATTATATTCTTGTATGCTGTGCAGGTATGATGCTCACTCGGGTGGAGAACGTGAAATTCAAAGGACTATGTTGGAGTTGCTGAATCAGTTAGATGGTTTTGATTCAAGAGGTGATGTAAAAGTGATTCTTGCAACCAACAGAATTGAAAGCCTTGATCCAGCTTTGCTGCGACCTGGTCGAATAGACAGGAAGATTGAATTTCCTCTTCCTGATATCAAAACAAGGAGACGTATTTTCCAGGTAGGCACGACTAATTGGTAAAAACAACAGCCCAGATTATGTTTTTCCTTATTCACTGTGATATCTTAAATTCTTAATATGCATATTGTGCTTAATTGTATAACTAAAAGGTCTTATACTTCTGAAATTTAGATACACACATCAAGGATGACATTAGCTGATGATGTCAACTTAGAAGAATTTGTTATGACTAAGGATGAGTTCTCTGGAGCTGATATAAAAGCAATATGTACTGAAGCTGGTTTGCTTGCTCTACGAGAACGCCGTATGAAGGTTAGAAGTAACTTCTATATTTTTGTACAGTTATTGGCCAAAACAATGTGATCCTGTGGAAATTTGTTATGGTACCTAGTTGTTGTTTTGAATTATAAGTAGTGCTGACAAGCGCATTTTTATGACATACCAAACTTTGTCAGCCTACATTGTGAATGAAAGTGGCAGGAAAAAATTATAGAGGGTTGAGATGCTAGAAATTTTTTGAGGAAATGGATTTGGAAAAGAATCCCCTTAAATCTATCTTTAGGAATTTAGACAGAAAGTACACACAGAGAGTATCAGAATAGCCAATCATAGTGCCGCTGTTGTGCTGTGGTGGAGCATCACAGCTACCGGCCACTACAAGGAACTCAGCGCCATGTGGACAGTAGCTGACCAACAAGTGGTGTTGATCTGATTCAGTCCGATCCTTTCTTCCATTAGTAAGCCATTTTTTAGTGTTACTTCAGAACCATTTTATGGTTAGAAACCCATTTTACCTTGGACAAAACCCAGTTGCCCATCCCCTCAATTTTCAGTCCATATGTTTTCTGTTGCCCTTCTGGCCAGCCACGCATTTTCTGGCCAAGGTCTGAACTTCAATTTGCGGTCCATGTCCTTCCTTTCCTGTGTTTCTGTCTTCCTCTTCCGTGCACTGTTTTTCTATCTCTATTTTCAATATATATATATATAGGCTTTAATGTTTCTAAGGTGAATGTAGATAAGTTATCTACATTCGCTGACGCTCCCAAAACGACGTCGTTTTGGGTTGAAAAATTAAAAAAATATAATGAAAAAGACTATTATAACCCTGAAATAAATTATAATTACAAAAATACCTTGATTTCCGCCTTAAAATGATGTCGTTTTGGGCTCACTGTAGATAAGTTATCTACATTGACTGTAGAAAAAACGAACCCATATATATATATATATATATATATATATATATTGTAAAGGTGTGGTTGATGTTGATGTGAGTTAAAGTTGATTACTCCTTTGTTACTAATTTGTTTAGTTATGCCTTATTAATGATGATTGTGTATTTAAGCTAGGACTTATTATTAATGATGATTGTCTTTAAAATTTTATTTTTCAGAATTTATTTTTCGAATCAGCCTCTCTGCAAAAAGCAGGGGAAAGGCTGCCTAGAGTATTTCCTTCCCCAGACACTCACGAAGTGGGTATTTGAACTGGGTCGGCCCTTTTATAAATTATATGCATTCTATCTGTTATTTTCGGAATAGGAATCATCCTTCTAATCCTCTTATCCTGCCATAGTGCTTTTGGGGATGGCCACTCGATGCTGCCATACGAGATTGACTACTATGGTTTTAATTTTATGTGTTGTTTTAAACTAAATTTGTTATATTAGGAAATCTGTGAATGCCATCTTAACACCTTAAATACTATAAGGGCTCGTTTGGTGGTCAAGATAAAGGGGACATGATAGGATAGACTATCATATCCTACTCTTATCCCTTGTATGGTGAACCAATAGGATTGTTAAGTTTATCCTGTTGACTCATTTTTTTATCCTGTCTGCAGCAGGATAAGCTATCCAGAGGGGAAACTCGGGTTAGGAATAGATAGAATAAGATGGCAAATGTCATATCCCTGTAATTCCAAATATAGCTCTATGCTCTTATCCTACGAATTTTGGTGGGCATGTGAGGGTCAACTCTTGCCATTGACCAGCTGTCGCTGCTGGCAATCGGTCACCTCTACCACCCACTATTGTCACTATCATCGCCACCAATTATCACCATGAGCTATCAGCCACCACTATTGTCATCGCCTACAACCACCCATTAGCCCGCCATAATTTTCACCTGTCATCGCTGGCTCCGCCACCACCATTTCCACCTGCCACCATCGCACCAACCACCATCACTGTTGTCATCACCATTGGCCACCGCCGCAACCATCAATTAATCATCACAACCGCCACCAATCACCGCCTGCTTATCTAGTGCACATTGAACACAAGATAAGATATTAGCTTATCATTCCTATATTCTAAACTACTATTATCCGGTCCTCTTATCCTATCCAGTCCACCAAACGGGTCCTAAAAAGCAAAAGTATAAACTAATAAATATTGGTGTTGGAGGGAGTCCATCTGTTATTCCCTACCCCTGAGAATAAATAAATAAAGGGAAAAATGTGTCATTTTAAAGGATGTAAAGTTGTGTCTTTTTAAGTGAGAAAAAGAGATGGATCATGGGGGAGAGAAAGTAGACAAAAAAAATAAAATAAAGGTGTAGGTCGCACCTCTTTGTGAGAGTAAAATGACACAAGTTGTGTCATTTAAAATGACAAACACTTTCCCCATAATTTATTTAGGTCAAGTCAGCAAATTTTTTGATTTAGAATCATGTGGTGAAAGTTTCATTGGTGTGTTGGAAGCACAAAGCTTGCTTTTGTACATATGCATGATCTTACTTTGCATTTCATTGGGCCAAATCTTACTCTATTTTTACGTAATTTCTATTTTACGGGTCAAGGTCTTCTGCTTTTTGGTATGCAATTTTCTAAATTCTATTTTGTTTTTACCTTATTATTCGAGGGATGTGTATGTGCTTTTCCCCTCCTCAATACCAAATGTTTTTATCTTTGTTCCTCAGGTGACGCATGCTGACTTTAAGAAGGCAAAGGATAAAGTTATGTTCAAGAAGAAAGAAGGGGTGCCAGAAGGACTGTATATGTGAAATATCATCCTCAGTTACACCGGCCTTCTTTCCTTTGTTACGGTCGTTTTCTTATTGTTCTGTGAGCAGATGTTATTCGTTTGTGTTTTGAATTATGTATGTTAAAATGGGATTATAATCTCAACTAAAGTTCAATATAATTTTCTTTAATTTCAAAGATTTAGGACAATTTTCCATAATCATTATATTAACTAATTGCCTTTAAGATTATATCTTCCTAGTTATACAATAGGCTAATTCTCGTGTGATGGCTTAATTAATGGACATAATGAAGAGCTGTAATCGTCTAATGCTAAATTTGCTGTAAATGTTATTAGCGGTGCAACTTAGATCAACAGTTCATGTTCTCTTAAATCCATTAAGTATAGCCTATAGCTGTTAATAAAATAATGTCAAAACAAACTAAAGCAGAAATCACTGTGGCTATCAGCACTAGTGCCCATCGACTGTTGTTCATGCTGCCTAGGAATTGCTAGTACCTTGCCAAAACATGCTTCGACATGCAAGATTATCTACATTTTTAAATAACTGCATTCAATTCCAACTATGAAATTGTTTAAATCTAGAGGAAGTAATTTTTTAAAACTGAAAATATGATCTGTTGGATTGAGAAACTGTGTATTCCTTTACCTTTTGGTCGTCAGACCAGATGATCCGATCAGAGCTTTTGTTGTCTCAGGAAGAGAAAAAGTAAATCTTTAAATTCTCTTTTTTAATAGTACAAAGTTGTTCATTAAAAAAAAAAAAAAACTACGTGTGATGATTTTAACACATTTTTTATACAAGGGAAAAAACTAAGGCCTGAGAAAACCAATACAAAAGTGTATAAAAAATAAGATAAAAAATTAACAGAAATTAAATGATAAAAAATTAAACTAATTAAATAGTAACACACGGATATAAAAGGCAATTAAATGTTGTAGGCTCATAACCATTGACAGAATACAAAAGTATGATGTTCGGCGTTTAAATGTTGTCTAAATTATAATATTTGTGGCCACACTTGTTATTTATTTAGAACATTAATACGGGTATACACGAAATTTTCCTGTTGCATACACTATGGGACTGTCCTAAAGCAACAAATTCCAACGTCAGCTAATTCTGGCTCAGCACTGGAGCATTTCTTGAAGACCGGCGCGGCCGTGACCTTGCCCAGAAGACTATTCGAAATATTTGAATCAAAGCAACAGCGACAAGTAAGAATGACCATGTCCCAACCAAAATAAAACCCAGACCACGAATTTTATAGTAAATATGTTCAGGGCTCGCCAATCCCAGTGCCCACATGTATGTGAGCAGCATGCACGTGACTGCAGCGATCATTAAAACGGCCAATATCCACATTATGGCCTTATTATCAAGCGGAAACCCGCTAATCAGAATCAGCAAAACACAAAGAGACGAAAAGAAAGAAGCAGAGTTGAAGAAAATGAATTTTAGAAAGTCAGGGGACTGAGCATAACCCAAAACAGCAGTGCCAGCTTCACAGAAACCATAACTGGAGCAGGCAAAACCATCAGTTGTTGTATCAGCTTGCCAAACACCACCCGGTGGACTAATCACTGACTGAAAAGTCACGGTGGCAATCACGGTGGCCGCCACCATCAAATATTCACGTGTCTTTTTATGTATCCAATTACTTTTGCTTATCAGATACCTTGTGCAGAAGTTCTCTAACTTGTCCAAGCACTTGTTGCATCTATTGGGTTCATTTTCTATGTTTGGTGATGTCAGTGGTTGTTGAGGTTCATTGCTAGGTGCAGAGTTCGGCAATGTTTGTTGTGTAAACCTTTGAACCCCTGCTTCTGTTAACATATGTTCAATTTCAAGGTTGATAGCATCTCTTGGGCAGCGCATCAACATGTCCAAAGATGTTAAACCCTCCCTATTCAAACTATTCTTTGCTCTACTCATTTCAGAAAGTGAAAGCAAGTATTCGATGATCTGCAAAGTTACATAAAAACATCGTTACTGTTGTTTAATTTACCTCCCAGTTATTCATTTTCTTTATCAAATTACACAATATTATATTTGTGGGATAGGATCCATTTACAAACTTTTTTTGCAAATTACAATTAAGTACGACTGGTCGTACACTGCATGATTAAAGTATGACCGGTCGTACTTAGTGTAGTTTGTAAGAGTTTATAAACAAAAAAATTTGTAAATATAACATGCCCCTAGATCTGTTGTCTAAAATTATCTTTCATCATGTCATAATTATATTCTTATAAATTTTTTTTTGTTCAATAGTACCTTAATTTGTCTGCGTTTCACTGCTAAATGAAGAACAGTGTTATCCTCTTTGTCTTTAGCAGATAGAAATTGATTGTGTTCTCCAACTGATTCCACTAGGAGTTTCAAGACTTCTAGATGGTTATACCGAACGCATAAGTGTAGAATTGAACCATCATTCTCTATCATCTCCCAAATGGAGTCTGGTCTCACACTTATCAACTCCTTAATGGTTCCAATGCGTCCTCTCATTGCAGCATAATGGAGAGGAAGCTTGTCATCTTTGTCCCGAATCAAACAAGTTTCTGGATTTTTCTGCGACAGAAATTTTACGATCTCAGTGTTCCCTTTATCAGAAGCGAAATGAAGAGGGCACCGTCCTTCTGAGTTCACTTCAATTGCTAAATCGGGATTTATTTCAAGAAGAGCATGGCAGAACTCCAAATGTCCAAGCAAAGAGGCTATGTGTAATGAGGTTTCAGTGAAGGGATAGAGAACTCTGCTCAGAATAAGAGGGTCCCTTTGGTTCAGTGTGTTTAAGGTACTAACACATCCATTTAATGATGCGTCATAGAGTTTTCTCATTCTATCCTCTAGAATTGGATATGCAAAATCCTCCATTAGAGAAAATTTTGGAAATTAAACCAAGTAATATTAATGCTCTTAGTTTTTGTATCTTAAAAGTTAATCTACCAACAAATTTTGATGATATTGATATATATATAATCATTTATCAGTGTATAGAAGAGAATTCTTTTTTTAGTATCGATGATATAATCAACGAGTGTATGGAAGAAAAAGACAAAAAGAAGAGAATTCTTTTGATTACATATCACAGCTGTCAAGGTGACTTGGTTCCTTTGATTTGGTTGAGCAAGGGTTGGACTGTTTCTCTTACCGATGTTCCTACATGTATGCCGACTGGTTGGCTAAAGATGTTATCAACAAAAGCTTTGGCCTCTTTGTTTTTTCTTTTCCTCATCAGAATCTGCTGCCTCTTATTGTAGTCGATAGCCTTGTTCCTGGAGATGGTCCTGCTCCTCCTTCGGTTTAGTCTTTTCTATTTTGCTGTTTGTTTTATTTAGTTTCTGTCCTTGTTTCTGTTTCTTGGGGACTTTGGCCCCTCTTATGTATAAAAGAAAAAAAATACTTGTACTGATGAAAGTATATTATGTTTTATTAATATTTCATTTTGTTTTTGAAAGTGATTTATAATTCTTAAATTCAATCTTTTAATTTTTCAATATTAGATTTTATCTTTAGATCTTTTTTCTAATACATTAAACAATACATAATGGATGGTGGCCCAGTTGGTAGCATGTGGACTGAGTGGTGGGAGAGGACCTCGGTTTCAATCCCACCAACATCATATGGGAAGGGGCATAAATACCATAATCCTTGAACTCGCACCCGAACTCTATATTAGTTGCATAGGAGTAATTTCATATTAACAAGAACAAATCATGTAAGCATTCATCACAAAAGAGTAGAAGATTACATCCTATTCCTAGAATAAGGTGATTTAGCCTCTCATTAAAAAAAAAAAAAAAAAAAAAATCTATCATTGCACAAATAAAATCCAAAGAGATACAAGATATCATGAATCAATTCTATCACAGAAAATAATGGAGTAGAAGATAAAGTACAATATATTGCATTTTCATATTTTTCCGAGACACTTACTCTTCTTGTCATGATCAATGGTCTCTTCCTTGAAGCTCTGTAATTGTCTTCTTCTTTTTTTATAATCGCAAGCTCCTTCTACTATGGCCTCCACCTAACCCCTCTTTTTTTTTTCTTCGTTTTTTTTTTTTTTTTGAATTATAGTATATGTGCCTTAAATATATTAGACTAACCTAGCCCGTAACTTGTGATGAATATAATTATTGACCCGTGACTTGACTTATTTACAAAAAATAAAAAATTGACTTAGCCTGTTAAAAAAAAATAAGACAACAAAAACTTATGCAAACAGAATATAAGATCAATAGCATTAATAATTCCATAAGAATTCATAAATTCAATGTATATCCAAACAACATAATATATATAACAAAAGGGTCAGGATCATTTTACATCAGTGTAAGTTACACTCTTAATCTTATCCGTTAATCCCACTTATATCTAAGGGCTCAAATTTTTTAGTAATGTGAGCCATTGGATACAAGTGGATCAATGGTCAAGATTGAGTGTAAGACTTCTAACTCTTACACTGGTGTAAGAATATCCTGCCCCATAACAAAATTATTCAAAAAATATACTTAATCAATAAACTAAAATCGTACAAAATTATGCATATCCAAAAGAACAAAAGATTACAAATTTTGCATGAATAATTTAATATACTCAGATAAACAATTTAATATATTACGATCTTTCCTTCTCTTACATAAAAAAAAATAAGTTTGATTATTTTTGACATTCAATTATAATATCATAATTAACATTACGCAAAAATATATCAATAATAGTAGAAGAGAGACCACTGAGAGATGAAGAAAAACCTTCAACAACATAGTAAGGCGAAATGCTCGGATTACTCGCAATCCGGGTCAATCTCGATATTGTGCATATATGTATATTTTTTTAATTTTCTTATATATGATATATAATATATTCATATATAAATATGTATGCCTCTGTTGGTTATTGCACAAATCAAAAGGGAAAATGATGGTGAAATGCTTGGAGATGGCTTCAATGAAGAGAATGGCGGAGAATGGTTACTTGATGGCTTGAGTGGGTTGGGCACGACGATGGGATCATAGGAGTGAAAATTAGGTTAGTATAAACAAAAAAGAATTTGTAGGTCAGTCTGACAAGTATTTTAACACGTCTGATTTAGTTTAACCCGACGACCAAACCAATATGCATCAGATTGATTGTTTGTCAATAGGTACCAACCCAACCCAAGTCCGGTTTAGTTTAACACCTCTAATTTCCTTATTTTTTATTTTTAATGTAGTATACATTCTCACGTAGAAACTGTTCAATGCAGTGGAGTAATTTTAACCGGATGAAAGCCCGAGGTAAGAGCCTGTTTAATTCCTTGGAGATAAACTGAAATTAAATGATAAAAAACTAAACTAATTAAATAGTAACACACTGATTTAAAAGGCAATTAAATGTTGTAGGCTCATGACCACTGGCAGAATACAAAAGTATGATGCTCGGCATATAAATGTTCTAAATTATAATATTTGTAGCTACACTTGCTATTTCCCGTTGCACACATTATGGGATTGTCGTAATCTAATTCTGACTCACCACTGGAACAGTGGTCGAGGACCGTCGCCGCCGTGACCTTGCCCAGAAGAATATTCTAGATGTTTGAATCAAAGTAACAAGAAGAAGTAAGAATGACCAAGTCCCAATCAAAATATAACCCAGACCACGAATTCTATAATATATATGATTAGGACACACCAATCCCAATGCCCACATGTACGTGAAGAGCATGCACGTGACTGCAGCTATCATTAAAACGGCCAATATCCACACTATGACCTTATTATCAAGCGGAAACCCGCTAATCAGAATCAGCAAAACACAAAGAGAAGAAAAGAAAGAAGCAGAGTTGAGGAAAATGAATTTTAGAAAGTCAGGGGACCAAGCATAACCAACAACAGCAGTTCCAGCTTCACAGAAACCATATTCAATGCATGAGTAACTATCAGATGTTGTGTCAGCTGGCCAAACACCACCCGGTGGACTAATCACTGGCTGAAAAGTCATGGTGGCAATCACGGTGGCCGCCACCATCAAATATTCACGTGTCTTTTCATGTATCCAATTTCCTTTGCTTATCAGATACTTTGTGCAGAAGTTCTCTAACTTGTCCCATCTATTGGGTTGTTGAGGTTCATTATTGCTTGGTGCGGAGTTCGGCAATGGTTGTTGTGCAGACCCTTGAACCCCTGCTTCTGTTAACATATGTTCAATTTTAAGGGTAATTGAATCTCTTGGGCAGCTTTCCAACATGTCCAAAGATGTTAAACCCTCCCCATTCAAACTATTCATTGCAGATAGTGAAAGCAAGTATCTGATAACCTGCAAAGTTATACAAGAGCCCTTACTATTGTTTACCCCCACTTATTCATTTAACTTATAACACAAATATATAAAGGGAAAAAGAAGTATAATTTTAATTGGGTCAGGATCATTTTACACCGGTGTAAGTTACACTCTCAATCTTGTCCATTGATCGCACTTATACCTAAGGGTTAATTTTTTTTAGTAATGTGAACCATTAGATATAAGTGGATCAATGATCAAGATCTCAGTTGTCCTGGACTGGACAAGTACGTAGAGATCTTCGTGGGGCCGGGAAGGGAGTCTAAATCGATCTTTTCTAGGATTCCTTATCACGCCACGCATGGAGATCTTTCCATTGATAGATAAGAGGGTGTAAGAATATCCTGCCCCATTTTAAATTTCAGGTGATTTACATAAAGTATAATCGGTCATACTCTAAGTAAATACGAAAAGTTATTTTTTTTTCTCCTCCGTTATAGCATCATTAACATGTAAAGTGAAAAAAAATAACTTTTTAAATTTACATAAAATATGACCGGTGATATTTTGTATAAGTCACTAAAAAGATACAGCTTGTGTCCTTTTAAATGACACACTAAACCCATATGTAAAATTTGTTCTCTTTCCATCATTTCATAATTATATTTTTACAATTTTTGTTGTTGTTAAATAGTACCTTAATTTGTCTGCGTTTCACTGCTAAATGAAGAACAGTGTTATCCTCTCCGTCTTTGGTAGAAAGGAATTGATTGTCTCCTCTAACTGATTCCACTAAGAGTTTCAAGGCCTCTAGATGGTTATGCCGAACACACAAGTGTAGAATAGAACCATAATCATCATTCTCTGTTATCTCCCGAATGGAATCTGGTCTCACTCTTATCAACTCCCTAATGGTTCCTATGCGTCCTCTCATTGAAGCATAGTGGAGAGGAAGCTTGTCATCTTTGTCCCTAATCAAACAAGCTTCTGGATTTGTCAGCAACAGAGCTTTAACTATCTCAGTGTGCCCTTCAGCAGAAGCCAAATGAAGAGAGCAACGTCCTTCTGAGTTCTCTTCACTTGCTAAACTGGGCTTTTTGTCAAGAAGAACCTTACAGAACTCAAAATGTCCAAGCAAAGAGGCTATGTGTAATGGGGTTTCAATGAAGGGAAAGAGTGAAACTCTGCTCAGAATAAGTGGGTCCCTTTGGATTAGTGTGTTTAAGGTACTTACGCATCCATTTAATGATGCTTCATAAAGTTCTCTCATTCTATCATCCTGTAGATTTGGATTTGCCAGATTCTCCATTAGAGGAATTTTGGAAATTAAACCAAGTAATATTCATATGCTCTTGGTGTTTGTATCTTAAAGTTAATCTTCAACAAGTACTGATGATATAATCAATGAGTGTATGGAAGAAAAAGACAAGAAGAAGATAATTCTTTTGATTAAATATCGCTGCTGTCAAACTGACTTGTTTCCTTTGAGCATTTTACAAAGGACGGCATATCGATATTTAAAAAATAATAAAAAAAAAACTTGTTATGATGAAAGTATATTATGTTTTGTAAATATTTTGTTTTTGAAAGTGATTTATTTATTGTAGTTCACTTCATTATTTATTTTTGAGTTCAAATAAATGTGTAAAAATTAAACTTCATATTTACTTAATGAGAGTTAATTTTCTCATTTTATATGAGAAAATCATCTCATGTTACACTCACAATATATGAGTGGGGTCCACAAAAATGTGAGAAGACAAAAAAGTTAATATGGGACCCACTCATATATTGTGAGTGTAGCATGAGATAATTTTCTCATGTAAAATGAGAAAACTATTTCCCTTATTTCCCTTACTTAATATGTTAATTGAAATACATGAAGTTCTACGATTGGATTAAGCCTATTTCTAAGTTATAATTCTTAAATTCAATCTTTTAATTTTTCAATATTAGATTTTATCTTTAGGTCCTTTTTCTAATACATTAAAAAAAATACAAATATGACGTGTAACATAAAGCAAATACTAAAATCAAATGGAATGAATCAAGAAAAAGTAATTTAATATTAACACGAATAAATCATGCAATCATTCACATCACAAAGGAGTAGAATTAGATTACATCGTATTCCTATAATAAGGTAATTTAGCCTCTCATTGCACAAATAAAATCCAAAGAGATACAAGATATCATAAATTAATTCTATCACAGAAAATAATGGAGTAGAAGATAAAGTATAATATATATTGTTCAGATTTTTCCCAGACACTTGCTGTTCTTGTCATGATCGATGGTCTCTTCCTTGAAGCTCTCTAATTGTCTTCTTCTTCTTTTTATAATCGCAAGCTCCTTCTACTATGGCCTCCACCTAACCCCTCTTTTTTTTTTTTTTTTTTTGAATTATATTATATGTGCCTTGAGTTGTTAGATTATATTAAGGAGTCTTCTTTTCAATTGCTAAGAGATATAATAAAATTATTTCAGTGCCTTCATTCAACAATTCAATCTAGAGTTCAATCCTTGCGCGCAAAACCCAAAGACTTCTTGCAAGGGGATTAAAAAATGGGAAATAATACTCTCATTCTACATGAGATAATTATCTCATTTTCTCTCACTTCGAAAATCACATTTTTTTTTTGCTTTTTAATTGTGGGTCCCACTTGAATTCTCTCTATAGCATGAGAAAACTACTCTTATGCAACATGAGAGTAATATTCCCCTTAAAAAATATAAATAAATCATTCATATGCATTTACCCAACATTTGAGGAGCTTATTTAAAGTGATCCGGGACCACCATTTTTAGGTGGTCCCTTAGTGTAAATAAGAGGGTAAAATTGAAAAAGTGGGAAAATAATAAGGGTAAAAAAGGAAAGAGAAAATTAATGTTGTGAGAGGGAGCACCAAAAGATTCAGTGGTCCTGTAGCATATTAAATATTTCCACATTTGAGAGGGTTGCATGATATTTATTTTTATTTCATTCTCAAAATCCTTCTAGATTTTCAATTCCTTTAATTTTTTTATTAGAATTCTGATATCAACTAGAAGCTTTTAGATTTGGGTCAATATGAATTTAGATAAATTCTCAATGACTAAAACTTAACTTAAACCCATCAAAATCTTGAATATATCTAAAAATTAAGGGTGATCATGGGTTTAGTTTAACCCGACGACCAAACCAACATTTATCAGATTGATTGTTTGTCAATAGGAACCAACCCAACCCAAATCTGGTTTAAGTACTGGATTTTGATTTTTTCTTTTCAACCTGATCAAACCCTAACCAAACTAATTACCAGAAATATTTATTTTTAAAATATTTGTAAGTTACTTTATTGAAAATTTATTAATTAAATTTTTTATTAATATTAATTATTTCATTTCTTTTGTCCATTTGCAGGATCAAAATTCTTGAAGTTGCAAAACATTGATTTTTTTTTCTTAATTTATGTTTTATGAAATGCAGCCTTTGATTTATTTGTATTTAGAATTTGAAAGATTTGTTGGATATTTTCTTATTTTAATTATTGCAACGAATATGTAATGCATAATATATTTGTTGATGTCAGACTTGAATTAATTTAAGCTCATTTAATTTTAGATGGTATTTATTATAATTTATTTATAAAAAAATACTATTACAACTATGATCTACAATTAAGGTAATTATTGTCACAATTCTAAATAATTTATAATAACGAAAAGTATTGGGCACTATAAGGAACTTATATTAGTGACGAAAAATTATATCACTGTTTCTAGAATAATAGTGATAATTTATTTGTCACTATAATTATTATATTGTGATGATTTTTTTTTTTTTTGGAAATTATATTCTGATGATTAAATCATCAATGATGCTGCATATATATGTGACGATTTATTTTAGTCATTATTATTCAAAAATATTTGTGACATTATTTTTCTCACAATAAATGTCTTTTTTAGTGTCATATCAAAATATCGTAATTAATGTAATAATGATTGACGAATTAAAATATCGTTACAAAAATATTTTTGTGATAATTTTTAGACTATTTTTGTCGTGAAAGAAAGTGAGTTTTCTTGTAGTGTATAGCAACTCCTACTTTAAAATTATTATAATGTTAATGGCATTTGGATTATGCATTATAAGTTCTTACACTAAAATCTATATATCCTTTTCACCAAAAAAAAAAAAAAATCTATATATCTTTTGCATATATTAAAAAAATTAATTTTGATGAAATGTAAATTAGTTTTATGTTTGTATCCAATAATATATTATTATATTGTCAATACATTTAACATCTCATATAGTTACTTACATAAGAAAATTCTTTTAATAATTTGAAAGATAAGACTATATAAAAAAAAACAACAGTGTGTCAAAAATCAAACAAATTAAAATTGACTAAAGGTCAATAAATGTTAGAATAATGCTTCATTATCAGATAAATTGTATTTAAAAGAACTCGGTCAAAATTTGTCTAAATTCAAATTTTTGTTGTTAAATTCGTCAAAGTGGTGAAGATCTCTTATCTAATCAATGGTCACTAACAATATTAGCTCATTCTGACAAAAAAAAATTAGTAAAAAGATTTTGGTTATCTTATATATTTTAAAGAATTTAATTTGAACATATTTTCAGAGTAGAAAAAGTTTTGAATGATCATCTAACTATACGTTACTACATCACTTAATAAATTTGACATTTAATGTATTGTTAAATTCATTAAATAACGTGTTACATTATCAAATGATTATGCAAAGTTCTTTTGCTGGGAGCCTCGGACTAGGAGTGTTAACGGGCCGGGCCGAGTCGAGCCGAGCTTTGATCTTAACGGAGCAAGCCTGTATTTAATCGTGTTCGATTGACCTTAGCCTGTTATCTGTCACGAATATATTATTGGCCTGTGGCCTGGTTTATTTACAAAAAATAAAAGCCTGTGTGAAGTCTGTCTTAGTCTGTTAGCATGTTAAAAAATAAAAATAAGATAATTGAATTCCACAAAAAATCAATTTTCCAGATAGAAACCTTAGCTTCCAATTTGCAGCAATAATTTACAAAGTCTACAATAAAAAAAAATAAAGTGAGAGAAGGAAGATAACATGTTATATTATCTTAGCCTATTATAAAAAAAAAGTGCAAAAAATAAAAAATAAAAAATTGACACAAACAAGCAGTGCACAGTGGAACGAATGAGTTTTTGTGGGTTTGTTTGTGTGAAGGAGGATGAAGGATAATATAGAAGAACACTAGTAATTCCATAAATATACATAAATTCAATATATATCCAAATAGCATAATATATAACAAAATCATTCAAAAAGTCTGTTAAACCAATAAAATGGGCTGAAATAAATTGATGAGAGAGAGTTATTACAAGTAGTATAAAAAATATAAATAAATATTTATATATTAGGCTAGCCTGGGAGGCTTTAAGGCCGAGCTTTTGAATTAGAGCCTGAAGCCTTTTTATTAAACGAGTTTTTATACAAGTCAAAGCCTGATTCCAACACGAGCTTTTATTAAACGACTTCAGGCCTTTACGAGCCGAACCAAAGGCCCCTGACTCGTTTACCACCGCTACCTGAGACTGTATACCAAAATTAAGTTTGTTCCTAAATATTCTTCAATCTTCACAATTCTTCAGTAGTACGAAACTCAATTTGGTAATTTGTCTGATTCAAATTATTTTGCATTTAATGTAATTACATAATGATAAAGTCACTAAATAGTTTGAAATATTTAAATTAAATACAATTATATTAAACTAAATTACCCTATATTAAATATTGAAAATATTGTTTTCAAAAATATTGAAAATATTATCACTTAGTTAATTAATGCACCTCATAAGGTATCCGAATTGAAAATTTATTCATCTAGCCAGAAAAATACACGTATATATAGATAGAGATTTAGATAAATTGAGAAAAAGTAAAGAAAGATCATTAGTTATTATATTTAAATAATATTCATTGTAATATTTGTAATTATGTACTTTTTATTATTAATTGAAAATATGTGAATAAAGATACTTTTAATTTTATAAAATAAAAGTGTTCACTCTATTATCTTTTATTAATAGTAGATATATAAATTAACATTTTTTAAATAATTTTAAGGGTAATATGATTATATAAACACATAACAATGTGTATATTCACAAGTACATTTTAAATTTCATAAAATAAAGCCAGTAATATGCAGAGGATTCACAAGTAAATTCATATCTTAATTGGGTTTTACAATTTTTATTTTATTTTAGGATTCAGACAGGCATAGTTCGCGGCAAAAAAGCACTGCGTACATGATATTTTTGTCAATGTCTATAACATATTTGAATATGGGAAATTATACTCTTATGTTACATAAGATATACCTCTTTGTCACACTCACATAAAATGATGTGCCTCTTTTTTTTTTTCTTTTTTCTTTTTTAAAAATTGATGAACCCCACTTAATTTATCTCACAACATAAGATAACATCTCTCCTATAACATAGAGAAATAAAGCCCTTTGAATATATATGTCTGTTTCGTAGCTGTAAATGCTTTGTCTCACTTCAACTAATTAACGAATGTCTTTCAATTATTATCTCAAGAAACAAAATTTGGATGGCTTCGTCAATCATTTTATTCATTATTTATTACGTTTAATAGTCTTTTTAGTATTTTTTTTAATGAAATCAATAATCAATAAATACTTAACAATTTATCCTATATATTATAGGGAGAGGTTATACTTATAACCTATTTTCCTTTACAACCTCTTACAAACAATATCTTAATTGTTGATTTCCGTCAATCAAAGGTTAAGATTTATTGCGAATTAATAATTAATTAATTAATTTTATTGGCGAAAATCTTAACCATTGATTGACGGAAATCAACGGTTAAGATATTGGTTGTAAGAGGTTGTAAAGGAAAATATGTTATAAGTATAACCTTCCCCTATATTATAAGACGAGTGTATGAATATTATAGCAATTCCCACCTTAAGATTATTCTAATCTTAATGACATTTGGATTATGCATTATAAGCTTTAACATTCAAATCTATATATCTATGGATATATCACAAAAAGCTAGGATCTTTGATACCAGTGTCAAATTTAAAATTTGACACGGGATCTGAGAGTCATTAGATCAAAAAGATCAACGACTCTAATTGGTAAGAATGTGATACCATTGATATTTTTTTATCCAACGGCTATCAGATGCGGTGTCAAATTTCAGATTTGACACTGGTATCAAAGAACCTCGTTACTAAAAATTGATCAAATGGAAATAAGTTTTATGTTTGTATCCAAATAATATATTATGATGTTGTCAATACATTTAACATCTCATATAGTTATTTATATAATAAAATTTATTTAATAAAGTGTAAGATAAGATTTTATAAATAAATAAAGGGTTTAGTGTGTGTTATTTGAAATGATTTAAGATCTTTTTAGTTTTTTACTCTATGTAATTTCGGTAGTACATAGTTATAACATGAATCTTTTTTTTTTCACTTTCCACGTCATCTGATGTGACTGAGGAGAGAGAAAAAAATAACTTTTCATGTTATAACTTATACCTATGTACTACCGAGAGTACATAAAATAAAAAAACCAAAATAACACAACTTACGTCCTTTTAAATCACAACTAATTTTCTCCTAAATAAAACAACAGTGTAATAAAAGTAACTAAGAGAGATAGAGGTATTATTTTATGATTAGTTGCAAAATCCTTTGATTTCAAGAGTTTGTTAAAGAAATAACAAATATTGAGTCAGATCTGCAATATCTAGCAATTTATTAGCACAAATATATAATTTGAGATATTTATATAATAAGATGTTCTTTCTACCAAATATATCAACTTTTTAGGAGTTCTTCCAACTTAATCGAACTATAGAAGAGTAATTCATGAATGTTCGGCACAAAAATCACTAGAGCATTATCAACTGGCCGGGAGAGTTCTGACTCGGTGGAGCATTTTTTGAGGACCGGCGCCGCCGTGACCTTACCCAAAATACTATTCGGGTTGTTTGAATCAAACCCACAACTCCAAGCAAGAAAGACCAAACACTAAGCAACATAAAACCCAGACCACAAATTCTATAATAAATATGATCAGGGCTAACTAATGCCAAAGCCGACAAATATGTGAGCAGCATGCATGTCACTGCTACCATCATTAAAACGGCCAAGATCCACATTATGGCCTTATTATCAAGCGAAAACCCGCTTATCAGAATCAGCAAAACACAAAGAGACGCAAAGAAAGAAGCAGAGTTGAAGAAAATGAATTTTTGAAAGTCAGGGGACTGAGCATAACCAACAACAGCAGTGCCAGCTTCACATAACTTATAAGTAGTGCAAGCGTCGTTACCATCTTTTGTATCAGCTTGCCAAACACCACCCGGTGGGTTAATCGCCGACTGAAAAGCCATGGTGGCAATCACGGTGGCCGCCACCATCAATTTTTCACGTGTCTTTTTATCTATCCAATTACCTTGGTTTATCAAGTACCTTGTGCAGAATTTCTCTAACCTGTTCCATCTATTGGGATCATGATTTTCCTTGGCTATGTTTGGTGATGTCAGTGGTTGTTGAGGTTCATTGCTTGGTGAGTGCGTCAATGGTTGTTGTGCAAACCTTTGAACCCCTGCTTCTGTTAACATATGTTCAATTTTAAGGCTAATAGAATCTCCTGGGCAGAGCATCAACATGTCCAAAGATGTTAAACCCTCCTTATTCAAAGTATTTATTGATGTACTCATTTCAGATAGTGAAAGCAAGTATTTGATGATCTGCAAAGTTATAGAACAACCGTGTCACTGTTGTTTAATTTACCATGCACACTTTAGTCGTAGCAAACAAAAAAATTTCCATAAAAAAATTTGACCTAATTATTTTAGGTCGAAACTTTTCGATGAAAATGTGTTTTGCCAAAATTTTGGACGGAAATATTTTCGTTAAAAGTTTCGACGGAATTTAAATTCTATCAATAATTTTGACTGCATTTTTTTCCTGTACAAAATTTATGTTAATGATTATGGCAAAATCTGGTTCCGTCTCTGACTTCGTCTTTAGTTTTGACGAAATGTTTTTGATGTATATGATTTTCATAAAAAATTTCATCACTATTTTTGAAAAATATTATTCGTCAATAAATTATGTCGATATTTGAGATTTTTCTACTAATATCACATTTAAAAATGATTCATAATTATGTAATTTTAACATTTTAATGCTAAGGATAAATAAGTAATTTTTAATATTTGCTCCCTCAAACCCTCCAAATTGGGGAACTTTAATTTTACGAAGAACAAGGGTTTTTGAGGATTTAGTAAAAATCCCCAATTTTTTCCTCTAGTTTTTTTAAACTCACTAGCAAGGGAAATGTTTACTAAAATCCTCCTTTTCCTTTTCTTCCCCTCCTAAAACCAACTCCTAAACAAAGTCTTAGGGACTATGAATAACTTTTTTATTTGCTAGAGACTAAAGCAGACATCGTAAAATTTGTTAAGGACCGAAAAGGATATTTGCTCTTTTCTTTATCAAATAAAACAAAAATACTAGCTTACCAAAAAAAAATATTAAATTTTGTTGTCTAAAATTATGTTTCATCATGTCATAATTATATTCATATATATATAAAGTACTCTACATTTTTTCATTTAACATGAGGTTAGAAAGCTTCCTACACACATAATTCAAATGGGTCCCACCATAAGTAAAAATAAAACATGAAAAAAATATTGCACGCAAAACGATCTCTCACTAACACGAGAAAATAATTCTCCTATTAAAGGAGAAAGTGTTTTCCATATAGAAAATGAGGAAGGATATTCCTACTACCAAAATTTTCTACTACTAATTTACTACCTATCTAATCACCATTGAATCAAAGAGAGATAATGTTAAAAAGTTTTTGAAAAAAGAGAAAATGTTGATCCAATGGTGATTAGATAGGTAGTGAGTTGGTAGTAGAAGATTTTGGTAGTAAGAATATCCTCCTCATAGAAAATTTGTAAATAATACCTTAATTTGTCTGTGTTTCACTCCTAAGTGAAGAATGGTGTTATCCTCTTTGTCTTTGGCAGATAGAAATTGATCGTCTCCGTTAACTGATTCCACCAAGAGTTTCAAGGCCTCTAGATGGTTATGCCGAACACACAAGTGTAGAATAGAACCATCATCATTATCTGTTATCTCCCGAATGGAATTTGGTCTCACTCTTATCAACTCCTTAATGGTTCCTATGCGTCCTCTCATTGCAGCATAGTGGAGTGGAAGCTTGTCATCTTTGTCCCTAATCAAACAAGCTTCTGGATTTGTCAGCAACAGAGCTTTCACTACCTCAGTGTGGCCTTTAACGGAAGCGAGGTGAAGAGGACAACGTCCTTCTGAGTTCTCTTCACTTACTAAACTGGGATTTTTGTCAAGAAGAACCTTACAGAACTCCAAGTTTCCAAGCAAAGAGGCTATATGTAATGGGGTTTCAGTGAAGGGATAGAGTGAAACTCTGCTCAGAATAAGAGGGTCCCTTTGGATCAGTTTGTTTAAGGTACTTACACATCCATTTAATGATGCTGCATAGAGTTCTCTCATTCTATCATCCTCTAGATTTGGATATCCCAAATTCTCCATTAGAAGAATGTTCGACATCAAACCAAGAAATTTTGATGTTCTTAGTCTTTGTCTCTTAGGATTTAGTCGTCTTCAAATTTTGATGATATATATAATCAAGGGTTTATCATCTATCATTTAACATGACCACAAAAAATTTCCTACACTAACAACATTTTGTAGGGCTGGCAGCAAAAAAAAAACTCTGGCACACAAAACGAATCTCTATAACATAACACAATCACTTTTCCTACAAGATAACTCTTATAAAACCCATATAATCAATGATCAGTGTACATAAGATAATTTTTTTTGGGTTTAACTTTTCTTATGTTGTAGGATTGTAGGAGAAAAAAAAAGTAGAGAGAAATTGAATGTGGGTCCCATAATTTATATTTAAAAAAAGAAAAATTAATTAGTACGGAAAACGAATTTGTGTAGGAAAATGATGTTATCTCATGTACCATGAGAGTATCATTCCCCTTCTTTTTATCACTATCGAGCTGGCAAAGCTGACTTTCGGGAATAATCTACATGAGAGCAAATAAATAGAAGTAACAAGGAATTAACTAAATACTAACAATGTATGGCTAGGATGAAAGTCAATCATTTTTAATTAATGTTCCATTATGTTTTTGAAGGTGGGTCATTTGCTGTAATTCAATTGATTGTATATCTTTGGAGTCCAAATCAACATGATACAATAAAAATATTACTTACTGTATAAATTTGAAACACATTAAAGCTCTGCGATAGGATTGAACCGATTTCTAAGTCATTCTTATTAAGTTTAATTTGTGAACTTTTCGATATTAGATTCTGTCTTTCTATCCTTCACCTAGTACATGAAGAGGAGGAATATTCTTACCGTCAAAATATTCTACTACCAACTCACTACCTATCTAATAACCATTAGATCAACATTTTCTCTTTTTTCAAAAACTTTTTAGCATTCTCTCTCTTTGATTCAATGGTAATTAGATAGGTAGTAAGTTAGTAATAGAAAATTTTAATTGTAAGAATATTCTTCCTCCTACATTAAACAATACAAATATTGTTAAGATAGATATAAAACCATTAAAGGCTCGTTAGTTATTAATTTAAATTTTTGGATTGAATTGATTCTTTATATGACATCAAGTAAACACAACTACATGATTACGAGTTTGATCCTTATTGCCTCTTTTTTATTTATTATTAAAAATAATTAATATTATGAGTTTCTTAGCACAGAGACTACTCTGCCTAATATATTATTTACCTTTCAAGTCCAGTAATTTTTCGTATGAGGAAATATAAAATCATTAATATAGTAACTTACACTTTTGACTTGAATTGATTCTTTATAAATATATAATTAATATTGACAAGAATAAATCAGGGTTAAAGACTTCTCATATCATATAAGAAGAATTTCTTCTTCTATACACACACAACAAATATGTGGATCTCACTAATTTTTTTTCCTGTTTTCAATGAAACTCATATATTAATTGTGTGTATGGAAAAAAAAATATTCTTTTTACATGAGAAATCCTTAAACCATAAATCAAACATCCATCACAAAAGATATTACAGAAGAGCAATCGTTGACAGAGATAAAATATAAAATATAGTTGCTCCGGCTTTTTCAAGACACTTGCTCTTCTCGTATTGAACAAAGTTCTCTTCCTTGAAGCTCTATAATTTCCTTCTTTTATAATCTATGAGCTCCCTCTACAGTGGCCCTAATCCGACTGCTCTTTTTAACTTTTGATTTTATATTCATATTTATAATATATGTGTCTTAAGTTATTAGATTGGACTAAGAAATCTTGTTTTCAATTTTTATTTGGTTTTCAAAAATGCTTCTAGATCTTCAACTCCTTTTAGTTTTTTTAATTGGAATATTAATCTCAACTAGAATATAAATAATAATTAGAGGTGACAATACGAGTTGATCCGTTAAATGAAACGGTTTGGGTTACACTTCTTAATCTACCAACTTGTCTCAACCCATCCTGTTGAGTTGCGGGTCAAAATGGATTAACCCGGCCCGTTAGGTTTTTTATTATTATTAGGTGATATTTTATTTATCATTAAGTTTTTGTAATATCCAATTATTTTATTTTAGTATTCTCCTAGAAAAAATAAAGAAGAAAACCTTTATTTATGATAAAGGTTAGCATAAATTTAGGCATGAAGTTGGGAGAAAAAATTAAGAGAAACGTGAAATGAAAATAAATAATATTATAAAATTCATAAAATATAAAAAAAAATTATATTTTAGACGAATTGACCCGCTAACACATCATAAAATGAGATAAGTTGGACTTTTCAATCCACATTCAAGAGATGGGGGGAAGCTGGCCAACCTATTTTTAACGGGTTGACGGAGGATCGAAGTAATTTGATTCATTTTGCCATCTCTAATAATAATGTCCTTCTTCCCTATGTTAAAAAAAAAAGTCATCCAGATATGAACTTACGGGTTCTAGTATTAAAGCCATCATTGCTTTATTGATTATGTTTCTTACTTTTGTTCAAGCTTCTTGCAAAGAGATTGGTGAGCTTTGAATGAAAAAGTCTCAGAAATATATAATTTTTTTAATGTAATCTCATTTATCATCTTAAACTTTTAAGTTATATTGGTTCTTTATAAGGTATTAGAGTATCAGTATCATGTGTTTGATCCTTACCGCTAATAATTAATCAAATCCTATAGAGTTTTTCCATGTGTATTGTTCACCATTCAATTCCAATGGAACCCATATGAGGAGACATATTAGAAATATATAAAATAATTAATGTAATCTCAATTATCAGCTTAAGATTTTGGATTGTATTAGTTCTATAAAAAAGCCCTTCAAGAACTAATTTACCGAATTGATTTTTCTCCAAATGCGAAGTAAGTTCAGTGAAAATTAATTTTCTCTCTCTCACTTTCTCCTAAAATTTCCCGTCTAACATATATATGTTGGCTATTGAACTACTTAGCCGGCAATTTTAATCTAACATGATAAACTACTTTAACAATCACTAATTAATGAAAAGTCACTTAAAAAATTAGTGTCACTCTAATTAACATAGCAGCTGATTCCATCCCCCCCCCCCCCCCCCCCCCCCCCCCCCAACAACAACAACAACAACAACAAAACCCTTTCCCTGTCTTCTTCCCCTTTAACATTTTGCATTTTTAAACTTGATAGTGTTTTGAATCGAATTGTATAAACTCAATTTGTCAATATCCTTTAAGCCTTACCATTCCTCTTGTCCCCCTGGTTTCTAAATTTTTAGTACAGCTCTACGCCAAGATTTAGCTTTTGATTATAATACAATTGGTTAACCTCATTAGGCTAGTGTATTAGTAAAAAGAATTTAGAGTACGCTAATCCCGCCTAGGGATGATAAATGGCCCAACTTATATATTTAATCTCTAACATGTAGTAAAATAAAACAGACTCAGGTTTTAAAAAATAGGTTATAAATTTTTTTTTACAAAGCCTGACCTATAAGTTATAGGTTGCGCATTTCATATATTTATTTTAAATAAGATTATTATTTAAATAATTTTGAATAAATTAATATTTTAATTATTTTTTTAATTCTTAAATGCCTAATAGATTTAAACAGATTAATAGGTCTAGGTCAGACCTTATATTTTTAAAATGAGGTAGGATAGTTATACTACCACTTTTTCTTCTACCACCCCACCATTACTCTAATGCAATAATGATTAAAGTGGTAGTGAAATGACATTGGATTAGAAGAATGATGGAGTAGTAATAGAAAAAAGTGATAATATGAATATATTACCTCTTTTAAAATATAGTTCAGATTATATTTATAATTTGACCTACATTAAACTAACAGCACGCTTAAAATATTTTACACTAATCTCACTTATTTAAATCAAAATCTCAATTGAGCCGACCCATTTATGTGGACATTAACAAATACGTCTTAGTACATAAGGTTTATCTTTTAATAACGAATATTAGGCGTTTCCCGCTTCGAAGATGACGCTTGACAGCTATAGATCCCGGTGATATTGAAACTACAATTCCTTTACCCCTAGAACATCTTTTTAAAATTTTGTTGTGATTAAAGACGTAAAGGAGATTATAAATAGAAAATGTTGTCAAGTGTGATTCAGCATCATAAAAATTTGGGGATATATTAATTAGTTCATATTTTAAACATATTTGAACGGTATGGTCGGTCACGTTAATAATCATATTATTAAATTAGTTTACAAAGCGCAAGTTACGCACATTACAATTGTGATGTACAAGTTTTTTTTTTATTTTTTATTTGAGCAAATTCTTTTGGGTTTTTCTACGAGTAGCCTTTTTATAATAATGCGTTTCGCTCAAGGACTACAATATCTTATGCTTGTTTCTCCATTGTTCATGAGTTGCTGTTTAACCATTCGTTGTTGATGAACGAGGTCCTGAAAAAATACTACTCGAGGATATAGGTGCCATTAATGATGAATAGAATCCAAGGAATAAATCTTTGTTAATACTGCTGTACCAAGATTCAGTGCATTTCATCAATGAGAGCAGTACACATCAGAGGAGAGAGAAAAAATTTGATATAAAATAAAATAAAATTAGCTGACATGTAACATTTTCGTTGGTGGGATGCACTGAATTTTTGGTACAGAAGTACTACCAAAGATTTATTCGAATCAAACAGCTTAGAATTCTTTGTTGTCAATGAGTAGCGTTTTTTTTTTTAATAATAATAATAATAATAGAGAAAGGGCAGATATGTTACATGAACAAATATACATCGTACAAGCTTTTTCTTTAAAGGCCCAAAAAATGACCAAAAAATTTAGCTAGAGAAGGATTTAACGGATATGAATTTTTTTCATAAAACAACTAAAGAATAGCGAAAAAATAAAATAAAAAATGCCAAATTCCCAACTTATATACATAAGTTTTCGTACCAAATAACTTTGCTGTAATAGTTTCATGAAAGGCCATGATTTATAAACCAGCTTTATACTTTAAAAATTAAATCGAATAGATTAAGATTACCACAAAAAAAAAAAAAGAACAGATTCAGAAACCAATTCAAAACGGATTTGCATACTCGAACGGTCGAACCTATTCTAAAACATAAACCGATCTGAATCTATACCGGAGCAACTATTAAAAAAAAAAATTGGTTTAATTTGACCAAAATATAGATTCACTCATTCAGATTGGTCCATGCCCACCCTCAATCACCCTTCACTAGCTGTACAAATAGGAAAATTTTAATATAGTCCGGACCATATTAATTTATTGTACTCCCTTTCACATAATTTTTTTTTACCCCTACTTTTTTCTATTTTCCCATTTTACCCCTATTTAACTAAGGGAACATGACCACACAATTAATGCTCGTACAAATAGGTGTGAATCAGAAGTACTTTGCAACTGAGCCTTCTTTACAAAACCCCCCAGGCCCACCCACCGCGCACATTAGACAGGAACAATGTATTATCACAAAAAGGAAACTAAATTGGCTAACTGCGTTGACACGACAAGAATTCGACACGACACAAATTTTACACGACATGAATATATCAATACGAACACGACATAAATTTTTATTCGTGTCAAAATCTTTAACACTGACACGACATGAATTTTTTGCGGGTTGACACAACACGACACGAATAACACGCAAAATAAGGGTCAAAACGGTAATTGACAAAAAAAATTAAAAAAATCGATTGAAATTTAAAAAAGATTACAAAAATAAAATAAAAAATAAAATAATTAAAAAAAATACGAGTCAACACGAACACGAATACATCAACACAAACATGACACGAATTTTTTACGTGTCATTTTTTCCAACACGAACACGACACGAATATTTTTACGGATCAACCCGAACACGAATTTTCGTGTCGTGTCGCGGGTCGACCCGTGTGTCAAAACCTATATTTACACCGTAGCGATAACTTTAGCCATCTATGCAAATATCAATGCTTGCTCCGACGGTCTAGTGTACTCAATTTATATTATAATTTTTAAATTTTATTTAAATTACTAAAAATATTGGAAGAATCGAACCAGATGGGTCATTTAAATCAAGAACTGTTTCAGTTTCTCTTTATAATAATTGTGATAAAGATCACTGGCTCCTGTAATGAATGAAGAGAACCTGAAGCAGATTCAAGACAAAAAAATATTTAAAGCTGCCAGAAAGGGCCCTCCGCGTTTGGCGCAGGATGGACTTGTACATCGATTGTGCCATCTATCGGGTTCCTCTTTTCGTATTAAATAAAGAATCTCTCAAACAGTTAAAATTTAAGACGGAAAAAGGGGAGGATAAAAAGAGAGAGAAAACTAAGTTACAATAATTTACATGTTAGTCGTGTATAGATTAGCTTGCTATTGAGAACTGCCAAATGGTTCGCTCTCTTACACTACAAAACTTGGTAGTTGTAGCATTGGTGCCGGAAAATCAAACCTGCAACCCACATAAGTCCATTGTTAATGATGGTATACTTGTTTTGTGCAATATCACGTACTCAGGACTTACAATGCACTACCATTGTGGAGATAGTGGTAATTACAATACAATAATATGCAGCACCATTTGAATAGTCAATCCTTGATTGTAACTATTAAAGAATCAGTTTTTCTCCTGAATGTCATCAAGAAAAAAATTGAAATACTTAAAAGTAGCAATATTTGTTTTTGTAATATCCAGAAAGATACGATAGAATTTATATAAACTATTAGTACTAGAATAACCAACAATTAGTTCACATTGATTTCAAGACACGTGCAGTCCAATTGATTCTGAAGAATAGCATACTTCTGACATGGTAAACAACCATATCTGGATATTAATGTGCTCCAGAAACATATGACACAAGAACACAGTAAGCACAAATCAAGATCATTAAGACCCAGACTGCATAATAAACCATCTTTTATTTCCACCAAAACTCGCAGAATACGAAGATAAAGTAATTCACCTGACTAATTGTTTTCTGGATTCTCAGGGGCTGTACTGGTACTTGGCTTGCTAACATTTAGTTGGTTCATTGCCTGATTCTACACATGGAAATGGACCTCATAAACGTTCACATCTTTGTGCTCACTTGATAAATTTAAAAAAGGAAAAAGAAAAAAAGATACCAAGTAACATTGCAAAACTGGAGTTCCTTAAAAGTTCTTTTGAGAGGTTTATTCCTCCCAGTTAAGAGGGAGTTAAAAGTAAAATCAGGATCAATACCTGAGGTATCATGAGCATAAAATAACAAATTTTACACTATTTTTTTATGCCTTGTAAACCAGCATATTATTTCCACTGAATACCATCTCCAAATGCACTGAAGTAAAATAATTTATATCGCTGGAGCATGTTAAAGAACCACTTCAACCCAAAACCTTAAGGTGTTGGGTGGAGACCTTTTTTAATGATTTATATTATATTCTCTAACACACCCCTCACGCAAGAGCCCTTTGGACTTGAAGTGTGGATATGGCACAAGCTCATTTTTTGGTCTGCCTTGTGCTTTTCTTAATTCCACCTGAAGGGTGAGGGCCTTTTTTAATAATTTATATTATATTCTCTAACATGGTAATGTAAATAACTTGATACACTTCATAGTTACTTTAGAGATTGAGGTTTAGGGTTGAGCAGGAAAAAAAAAGGCCCTCACTCAACACCTTAAGGTTTTGTGTTGAAGTGGTTCTTTAACGGAGCAGGAAATCAAATGGACCTAAGGTGCATCGAGTTACTTCAGAGATTGTTCAAAAAAATCCAAATCAGAGACAACATTGGAGGACAAAATACCTGCATTAATTGAAACTGCATCTGGTGTGGACCAAGGTATTGTTGATAAGGATCGGTGAAGTTTGGGATACGTGACTGAGTTGGATCAGGTGTACCAACAGAGGTGAGCATATTATTATCTGACTGATTTGCTACTTGCATTCTAGATGAATCAGTTGCAGGAACATGCGGCATATGGAAAGGAGGCACAGGGAACCTCGGTCCCAAATGAGCAGCTGCAGTAGCTGCTGGCAAGGCCGAACCAGCTAACATATTGGGAAATGGAATTACTGGTCTGTTAATTCCCATTTCCATACCCATACCCATTCCAATCCCCATTCCAATTGCTGGCATATACTGCTGGATTCCAGGAAACATCATAGGTACCATGCCACATCCCATGGACATCATCTGCATACGTTGCACTCTCTGTTCGTGTCAGAAATGAAAGTATATGACCATGGAATGTAAATAACTTGATACACTTCATAGTATATGACCTTTGTACAGGTTATAAATACAGAGAGGACAATTCTAACAATGTGTGCACATCAATAATAAGATTAAAATCCTTCATCTGAATAGCATAATGTATAATACAACATCTGTGGTCTGCCAACCTCCCTCTCACAATAAAAGGATCTAAAGTTTCTTCTTAAAGAAAACTTATATTAAGCATGTAACAGATTATTACATTGTCTTGCCATCCTTAACTTTCCTAAGTCCCTGTACCCTTACTCCTAAAACCTTTTTGAAGCTCAAAACATTTGGAAATGGTGGATGCAGATAAATTATCCTATAATCAAGTAGACTGCTTCTGTAATGTTCCCTCACTAGATGGTGATACATGTTAACAAAGCATCTTGTTGAAAATACAATTTTTTGTATGAGCTAAGCATAGGTTAATCTGCCTAAATAATTTATGAACACAAAGAATGTAGTGTACATGGAAATGAATTTACAACACAAACTAAAAAGTTAAGAATCACCCAAAAGAAGAAGAAAAGAATGTACCTGCACTTGTAACTGCAGTGACTTCAAGTATTCAATTGCTTCATCCAGCATTGAAGCTTTGTCCGACTATGATTTCAGAATAGGAACCAAAATTAACAATAGAAATTAGGAAGGAAATAAAAATCTAAAATACTGCCTCTTATACTCCAAGGAAATAAAGAACTGAGAAATTTGAAAAATTATGTTTACCTTATTACTACGAGGTATAAGTTCTTGCAAAGCTTTCATCTTTTCATTAATCCGATCACGACGCCTCTGCAGGTAAATGCAAAGGGAAATTTTCATGTTATGAGAAAAACAGCATAAAAGAAGCGAACTCAAAAAAGATATGAATGTACAGACCCTCTCTGAGAGATTATGGACCTCAGCAGCACGGGATCTCTTTGTTGATGTTGATCCACGAACTTGTTTTTCTCCTTCCGCAGATTCTAAATCAACATCCTTTTACAGCAAGACAAATAGAAATAAGAATAGAGAAGAAGCAAATAATAGAAATTTAAATAAATTGCAGAAAATCAGTAAGAAACAAAATAATTGCTATTGAACTATTGATCTGCCTCATGCGTGTTCCAAAGTACATGTCAAGGAACCTTGCACAGAAAACAAGGGAAACATACTAATATTATATACAACCCCTCACCCCACCCCCTGCTTTTTCTTGCCCAACCAAAATAATCTTTAGTTACATTACTAGAATATGCTACCTAGATGAGATCCAAAACTACAAAAGCATGTAAGTTATAAAGCAACAGATCACTACAGCCTCATGTCTTCTTCCCTAATGCTGAATAGATTGAATCACTCATCGTCTATTTATGTATCTAGGTAATTAATTATTAACATTATATACTTACTTCACCCGTTTGGCTAAGACGATAATGTCCAAATTGATTCCAGTTCTCAGCTTAGGTGATCAATCATAGCAATTACCAAGAATTTACCAGTATTATTCACTATAGTCAGTAATTCTAACCTCTAAACCTACTGATTTTCTGGTACATCAGGAAGTACCACTGCTTGAGCCAAGGATTTCTACCTAAATCCCTGTCCTTTTAAACTCCACAACTAAGCGCAACTAGCTAACCTTCATACTATGCATCGAATGCTTGGCTACCCAATTTGTTGACATAGGATATCTTTTTTGGAAAAATATAAAATATTAAAGTCCTCGTGAAAGAAATTAGAACATGATTCTTGTCTAAGAAGGGAAAGCTTGACAATTTCATACTTTTCCATAAACGTTTTAAAATGTAAGTCATGGATTAAAAACTAGCAAACACCCCACCACCATCAGGTCTAAAACCTTCATGGTGAATACCTGATATGGATATAAGCTTAGCTAATAACTGCATCCGTTATATTTGGATTACTCCGATCTTCTCGACAGACACAGCTAGTCCACAGATCCCATAATAACTATGATCCTCCGGGGTCGAATAGCACTCAATTCTCCCCCTACCTCCACCCTTAACACTTCGTGCCATATGTTCAAGGTGAGACTTTTTTTTTCTGATACAATCACCTAGGTTCGAAGCTATGACCTCATACAAACTACTAAAACTCCCCACCACAGGATCAATCCTAATTGCTTAAGGTGAGACAACATTAAATTTAAAGTAAATGCTCATTTTTGTGTTATATTTAAATTGATGCTTCGAATTCCTGAAATTTGAGCTAGGAAAGAAATGCATGGATTCATTGTCAATTTTCATTCCTCAAATAATTTGTTTTATACAGCCACATCTACTCAAATCTCAACGACTTAAACTAAGCGAAATAAAGGCTGCATTGTAAAGAAGCTAAATTTTAACAAAAAGTAACAAAAGAACGGCATCGGCTATCAAATGCCGTGACACAGGCATTTGGTGCCACAAATAGCATTTGTCAATTTCAAGATAAGTAGCACACCTCCTTAACTTTTTGTATGGTGTTTGGATTATAGTTTACAACATTCCAAAGCCGAATTTATAGCTTGCAAATTAAGTTTCATCCACAATTTGAGCATGATTTTGGGTCTTAAACCATGGCTGGAGTGATAGTGGAAAAAATGTTGCTTTTAAATATAGTTAAGCCATGGTTTACAAATTAGAATCCAAATATAATAATAAGCCAATCGCTTGGGGTAACAATAATAATAATACTCTGCATTGTGGTTAACTTATTATTATGTTTTAAATAATTTTTAAATGGAATTTAAAAAACAACACATGAAATCAATTTAAAAAAAAAAAACTATTTTTTTTTTTCATTTTGATGCAATAGTGTATACTATCATTAAACCAAGCATTGCCATATTATTATTAGTAGAATTTGACTCTAGCAATAACTAATTGAAAAGCTGCAATTTTTTAATAATTTGTAAACACGTAGTTGAGTTATACTAGTGTAACTGTGTAACAAAATTAAATGCCGAACTTAGGTACTTATCTCCATTGGTAATTTCTCCAAAAACTAAATTCGAACAAATGCATCATGAGCCACTACAATCATCAACCTAATCTTTAAGACTTTAAATATGATTTAATTCACTTCACCGAGTTAGCATTTCTCCTTCAAGAGAAAAAAAAAATAGTGATGTTTGAGTACTTCAAGAACATCTTATTCTGTAAAATTAATAAGTGTACCACAAAGGATTTATATCCTCTCATAAAATAAAAAAATAAAAAACTTGGTCAAGATCATGTCATCAGATAATAATCAATCATTAATAATGAAATAAGAGAATATATATATAATTTTTAAACGACCTATGATAAAATAACATACCATGCAGTTAAATCCATACCGCCAATTATTAAAGTCTTTGGTATTTCTCACTTCAACTAAATTTTTAATTTTTACTAGATTTTCACATTTTTAATTGACGTGGAAATTCAAAAAGAAAAAAGAGCCTCCAATTCTTTCAAGAACAAAAGTTTTGAATTTATCAACATAAACGTGGCGCAGCCATCTGCAGCGGCGACTTGTACAGTCATTTTTTTTTTTTTTAAACTGACGATACCACAAGGCACAGCCACTGCACCGCAGCAGGGTGTGCTCACGTAAACCCACGTCACTCACTCTGCGCCATCGCATAGGGAATGTGCATTTATAATTGTAATGTTATGTGTGAGAGAATAAAAATAAAATAAAATGCTGAGTCAATTCACTCACCTCGCTCTGACACTCCCATTCCTCTGCTTCACGACGACCCTTCCGTTTCCGGTCCAGTGCCACCACCCTCTGAACCGGTTCACCGCTGCTACTGGAACCGCCCGGAGATGACGTCATCGTCACATCGCACGTCATCGTACCCCTTCCTCCGCTGGCACACGTCGTCGAAGGCGCCGCTAAGCCTGCGGCATCTTCCGTGGGATTCGCCGAGCTTCTGACAGTCTCAGAACCTCTCGAAGCCTCCACCGCCGCCGTCGCGGCAGGTGTGTCGCACGAATCCACCATCGTTGATTCCCTCGCGGCGATCTTCGAACTCGACGACGGCCCTAGCTCAGCTCTCGCATTGTGCTTCGAGAAGTACGCGAAGTTCGGCGTCTTCGCCTGCACCTGATCCGGCCTCCTCGCCGGAGGAATCGGAGGTTTAGGAGGCACCGACCTCGGAGGCTGCCGGAGTTCCGTAGGTTGAGACGTACGGGCAGGGGTTTGCATGGCACTGTTGTTGTTGTTGTTGTTGTTAACAATCGGCGGCGAGTAGAAGAAATCAGCGCAGAAGCTTTGATCCAATGGAGGATCATCGTCGTCGATTGGATAGTGAAGCCAAGAATTCATTTCGCCTTCTTTCATGAAGAGATGTTGATCGTAGTTTTCTACTTCTGGTCGAATCTCCCTCGTCGTTGAGGGAATCGCATCGTCGGAGTTTCTCGGCGGCGGAAGTTTTCTCTGAGGACGGTGGTTCTGGCTCTGCATCACGACCTGGCCGTTTTGCCATAGCAGCTCCATGATCTCGTCGTCTGCACTGTTTCAGTTTTCAACACTCTCGGTTAATTAATAAACACAAAAACAACAATTAATAATTGGTCACACCAGAGAGAAGAGAATTAGAAAGTTTTCTTACATGGAGGGTTTCTTTAGGCGAGGTAACCCTGAAGCCGAAGGCATGGATATTTGGTATTCTTCTTGGTCATCCATTTGGATTCCGAAATCCGGAACACAGTGATTCATATTGCGAAGCAAAAAAAAAAAAAAAAAAAACTCCTAGAGAATAATTAATCTAAGCTAAAAGACACCACTTACAGTCGTAGCTATAGCTGAGCATGGTGAGTGAGGAATGGATCGAGGTTAATGGTGGTTGGGATTTTCTCTGCTTTTGTGTTTGCAGAAAAGAACTCGCGGTGTATTTGGCTGGTAGCTGATGTTCCTCATCTTTGGCTTCTGAAAGGAGAGAGCAGCCACAACCTAAATATACCCAGAGATAAGATGTCTCTCTCCGAATAATGCAAAGCTAAAGGACGAAAAGGATTTTTGACGGTTTGCATCAAATTCACATCTCTTCTCCTTTATTTTTCTTTTTCTTTTCTTTCTTTTTCCTTACTTTCTTTCTTCTCTCCTTTTAAGATAAGTTTTGTCCGTTTCAATTCTAATTACATCAGGTTTTAGTATGTAAGTGTTTCTTAATCATATGAAATTTTTCTCTAACTTTTTTCGATGCGAAATTAGTTTTTATTTAGATTATTTATCTTGTTTATCTACGCAAGTATTTTCTACAAACTTTTTAAAAGCATACAGGTTTATGATATGCATAAAAATCTCTTTTTAAAAGGTTAAATCCTTTTCGACGAGGGAGAGTTTACCCAAAGCAATAATAGTCTTTTTGTAGCCTTTGAAGATAATTATTCCAAAAAGAGAAACAAAAGACGAACTGGTAAAGTAATAATTAATCTAATCCAATGTTTAATGTGTTGTGTTTAACTTAATTTAATACGAACTACGGGGACAGATAAGAATAGATTCTGGAGTGCGTGCTATGTGGCACGAATTATTAGGCAGGAGCCCACATACTTATTCGTATCGTACCTCTTACCAACTTTTTTTTTTATATATATACACACGGGTCACAAGTAAATACATAACATAATATAAATTATCCGAATCTCTTAATTTGATGATAGAATATTGTGTCTATCTTTTTTTTATCTATCTTATCCATCAATTTCTAACGTCTTTAAATCAGAATATCAAAAGTAGAAAGAAATAATAAATATTAGTTGAAATCTAATCTAATGATATTAGAGAAAAATACGTAAAGTAAATATAGAAAAAGTAGATAAGATAATATATCCATAAATAAAATATGAAAAAAAAATTCACTAAAAAAAATATGAAAAAAGTATTTCTATTGTCTCTTAAATCTTAAAATAATATTATTTTGGGATTTAAGATTAAAATTAAAAAGTATTTTAAAAATTTTACTTTTATCTTATATCATTAATTTTATTAAAATATTTTTCTTTTTAATTTTAAATTCCAAAACGATATGATTTTGGATTTGCATTAGATAAAGTTATATTCTATGATAGGAGAAATATTAAATCCATAAGATATACTAAAAATATCTAGTATTTTTATTATATAATTGTTTTTTTAATAAAATATATTAAATATTCTATAATAAATATTTTTTTAAATATCAATCGGTTAATTATATCATGACTAATTTGATAAGAGGTGGGTCCCGGGATTTTCTTTTTATATAACAAATATTTTTAAAACACTGGTTAGTAAATTATATTTTTATAGTTCAAGTTTTAAATCAATGATTCAGTAGTTTCCTCGTATGGCATACATTTAAACCTGCGCAAGAACCGGGTGGTGGTATGCTTTTTAAGCTTTTGAGAGAATCTCGTCATCAGAATTTTAAGACTAGCGGCTGACATAAATGGAAAACTTTCCACAATGGATTGATTGTGATTGTAGTGTAGCCAACTTCAGTTTGGGCTCACATTAAAATGGAAAGCTTTCTCCTAATCATTTATGAACCTACCTTTGAATAAATAAAGAAAAATATTGTAATCATAGTATTTCTTTTATAAAATCTTAATTTACATTATCATTTTCTCTAAAATAATATTTCATATCAAAGATAGCAGGATTAAAATATAAATATACAAAAAAGAGGTTATTTATATAAAAAACCAAAAAATTATAAAAGTAATATAATATTAATTTTAGCATTTACAACTGCAGAATAAGAAATATTTATAATGTTATAATTTTTTATTTATTTTATGTTTATATTTAAATTATAACATCATTTGAGAATAAATATAATTGTGACCAAATGAAAAGAATTCTTTGTAATAGTCTCTATATATATATATATATAGGGGCAGGATAGTATAAGAATATCATGCCCACACACACACACATATATATATATATATATATGGAATAGGATCCTTTAATATTTTATAAATTTAACACCAAAACCTAACCGTTAATTTCCTCTGATGTGTAATGCTTCTATTTGTGAAATGCACTGAATCTAGGTGTTACAATAGCACCAAAGATATATTTAACTGCAAGGTGTGAGCATGCCATGCGGGCCAATTAACCAACATTTGGGGTTCCCTGAAACCTCGACACCCACTTCATGTTGTTCTTAATCTTATCCACCCTTCAATTCCATCCACTATCCCACTTGTTGCCTTTTAATATGCTCCATCTTCAAGGTTAATCCTCACTCTCTAATTGGAAGATTAAGTATGTTATATGATTAAAATTGCACTTTAGAGGACGTAGACCAAAGTGTGTTTGTGCTAAAGATTACAAGTTGAATATTCCTCTTAAGGTAAATTTGGAAATATAATATTCTTATATTATTTTATATATCCACACATAACCTCTTGCAGCCACTGGGTCCAATATTCTTATATTTAGTTTAAGGGTTTTATAAGAATTATGTTATAAGAAAAATGATTATGTTATGTTATAGAGATTCATTTTCCGTGCCGGAATTTTTTATTTTTTTATTTGCTACCGACCCCACAAAATATTATGAGTGTAGGAAAATTTTTGTGGTCATGTTAAATGATAGATGATAAACCCTTAGTTTAAACTTATAAAATATTATCGGCTATTATTACTTTTTAATAAAATAAGATTATCATGTTTTGCTTGTTTTTTATTCTTATCACGAGGGGTAGAATTGTGAACCAGAAGAAACGAGACATTTATTAAACAAGTAATGTGGCAGCATGTAACATTATAAAATGAGTTTATCATCTATATTTTAATATGATCGAAAAAATTTCCTACACTCACAATATTTTGTGGGGTCCACTGCAAAAAAAAAAACTCCCACACGTAAAATGAATCTCTATAACATAACACAAATACTTTTCCTACAATATAACTCTTATAAAACACTTATAAAATATACTTACCTTTATTGTGAAAGTTGAAAAATGTATCAAAAAAAAAAAAAGATTTGTTGAAAAAACGCAGTAGTTACTGAAAATGGAAATGGCACTTAACCAAATTATTATATTAGAATACTAGTTTGTTACAATTTTTTAAAATAAAATGCTGAGTAATATTAATAAATTAAATTGTACTTACTGGCTTACACACGTGTAATTATAATATTCTAAAATAAACTATAAACCTATTTTGTATTTGATTTTCTGACTAGAATTATTAGGTGCATTGCAATACTAGTTGTATGGCACTAAAGAGTACGAAGAAATGCGTTGCAAGTTGCAACGAATAGCAATTCTTTATTTGGACTTGGGTGGTCATTGTTGACGAAGAGAAAATTGACTGCATTATATGTGATATTTATTTATATTATCAGAAGCACATTAATTTCAGAGAAGCTATATCAACAATGTAGGGGGGAAAAACAGAAGTGAGAGAGAAAAAAAGAAAAAAAAAGAAGAGCGGTGATGCACTTCTAAAGTCTTTTTCGTCCAACTATCACTGTTCTTCTATTATGATGCTTTGTAACAGTATTTATGTTTTGTTTTTCAAACTATTAAATATCTTTGTAAGTGTGATTGATTTAAATTGTATATGACTAACTTTTGTTTAGCTACATGAACAAGAGGGATTTTATAATTCCCACAAGATACTGAATAATTTATAAAGGAAATATATTTTTTTATGTTACATGAGATAATTTTATCTTATTCACACATAAATAAATAAGGGGTTTTATTTTTCTTATGTTGCATGAGATAAGTTGTCTCATGCAACACACAAAAAATGGATGAAACTTGTTTTGTATTTTCGCTCTCTTCCTTTTTAGTGGGTCCCACCCACTTTTTATATGTTACATGAGACAACTTGTCTCATGCTTGTCTCATGCAATATAAGAAAAATAAAACCCATAAATAAGATACACTAACTCACTAAGAAAAAAGAGAGGAAAAAAAGTGATTGTTATCCACTTTTTTATATATGAAACAATTTTATCCCATGAAACCTAAGAAATTAGAAATGCATTCCCCTTTAACAAATATATCCCAACTAACACGGGACTTCCATGATACTGAGTTATTATAACAAAACTCTTTTAATAAAATAATATGATATATTAATAAACGATAGTATAAATATTTCTTTACACTATCAATGAATTAAATTTATTGTCAATAAAACCCATACTAATAAATGTTACCCAAAAAAACATGACAAAATGTTTCGAATATAAATGCCAACGCTTGTTCGTTGATGTGCACATAAGACCTGCCCAGCGTAGAGGTGGATTAGATAATATGTGGACGACAGAACGACAACGTCAACGGTCTCGCGGGCACAAAAACAAGGCTTAAAATTTACAATAAGATAAAGGGCAAGGTGTGTGTCATTTTAAAGATGTAAAGTTGTGTCATTTTAAGAGAGCGAAAGAAATAGATAAAGAAGGAGAGAGAGTTGACAAAAAATAAAGGTGTGATTCTCATTTTCTTGTGAGAGTGAAAGGATATAAATTGTGTCATTTTAATAATAAACACTTTCGTATACAGAAATGATGGAAAAAGAATCTTTGGCATTGATTGTCCACAATTATATGATGTTAACCCAACAGCTTTTGTGAAGTGGGCCGGTCTGAGTAGTTTAGCCCAATCAATCAAGTAACTTAAAATTGACCTCTTTGGCGTGGAATAAATTTTGTGTATAGATATATTGAATTCATTGTATTTGTCCATTTATTTTGTGACATGTGAATAGAAAAATATCATATCATCTAAAAAAATAGATGATGTGATATTTTCTTTCACATGTCATAAAATAATTGGATAAATATATTAAATTTTTTGTGCATCTAATGCACTAAAAATTTTGAGAAAGGAAAACATAATTTTTTTTAACCCTGTCAAATTAAATTAGCAACATGTTTGTGAAGATTTCTAATAATCGAATTACCCAATGCCAGCTCCAATTGAAGGATCATCCTTTTGTCCTTGGAAAGCTCTACCACAACAGCCTAAGTTGTGGCTATCAATGAAGATGCTCTGCTTTACAGAAAAACCAATAGGCCTCAAGAATTCCTACTTATGTCATATCAACAAATTCTCCTAGTAAAAGAATGACTGAACAATTATTATTAGGGTTTTCATTTTATCCTTTAATATAACACAACAAACTTTTCTACACACAATATTTTGTGGGGCCCACACATTTTTTAAAAAAAAAAAAAAAGAAAAAATATGACACGCAAAACGAATCTCTATAACATTATACAATCACTTTTCCTACAACATAATAAACATAAAACCCTTATTATTATGAAAAATGTTAAATGTCACAAGAGTTGTTGCACAAAATATGTTTAGCACATTAAAAATTCTGCACTTCTAAACGGCTACCATGCTGTTTATAGGATAAGCGTTGTATTAATGAGTACTTTTCAATATTTAGGATATTTATAAGTTACATCTTTATTTTTTTTTTAAATTTATAAAATAATTTATGGTAAGATTGTTTGCGAAGGATTTCAGATTCAGGATTTATCAAACTAATTAACTAAACACGCTCGCTGCTAAGTGCAGAGGCTTCACCCTTAGAATTGGGCCTATGGGCCTCCATAGATATTGCTTATCCTAGTCCAATTGTTGTTGTGTTGTTTTTGGATATTTACTCGGTTTGGTCCTAAGTATGCTCACCAAAGCGATATGCCTCTAACTTATAGGTCATGTTTGGATTTGGTTTTCTGGGATGACTTTCCATAGAATGCCAATAACACATAACAAATCATTATTTCGAATGATTAGGAGTGAAGAGAAAATTCATTGCATTAAAAAAATTTATTTTGTCAAAATTAGAACTTCTATGTAGAAATATTTGCGAAACAATTTAGATTATATTTTACACAAAAACTCAACTAATCCAATCGATTCTCTAGTATTCAGAACCAATTGGTTTAGTTTAAATTTTAGGTGATAACTGTTAGAATGGGGTGATAACGTTAGTGATGATGATAATTGGACAATTGCAATAGAAGTTGATGATAGTAGATACTTTTAGTATTTTAAATAAATTAAAATGTCATAACAGCAACTGAGATAACTGTAAATAAAGCTAAGGAAAAAATAATTTTCTTTAAAAAAATAATTATTTTAGTTAAAATTATTATAATTTATTTAATATTTAAATTAAAAAAATTCTCATTTTCTCTTATCATAATTTTTATTCCTCTCACTATAAAATATAATAATTTTGATTAAAATAACACAATTTTATATCTTTTAAAAAGATAAATACTAATCCCTAAAGCTAAATGGCTATTTTGGACGAAATAACTGTACCCTCCATTGTCACAATCTAGTATAATATTTATACTCATTCTTATTCTCATTTTGCTTGTCCTTTTAGCGAATCAAAGGTTATGTTAAAGGGAAATATGTATACCATTCTTATTTTACATGAAATAAATATTTCATATTCTCAAACTTCAAAAAATTTCACTTTTCTTTTCTTTTCTTTTCTTTTAATGGTGGATTTCACCTGACATTTCTCTATAGAATGAGAGAACTACTTATGTAAAATGAGATTAATATTTTTGTATGTTAAATATATGGTAATACACTATTCACTTTTTTCTATTAATGACTATCCATTACATAATTATGTTAAGGGAATATTATTTCTCATGTTATATGAGTTAATTTGTCCATACAACACACACAAAATGAATGAGACTCATTTATTTTATGAGTTTTATAAAAGTTATATTATAGGAAAGGTGGTTACGTTATGTTATAAAGATTCGTTTTGCGTGCTGAAGTTTTTTTTTTGCCGTTGGCCCCACAAAATGTTATATGTGTAGGAAATTTTTTGTGATTATATTAAATAATAGATGATAAACCCTTATTTTATTTTTCTTTCTTTCTTAGTGGATTCTACTTAATTTTTTATTAGTTACATGGTACAATTTACCTCATGCATCATTAAAAACAATATCTCCTTCTTTTTATTCAATGAACTCCGATTTCCTGAACTATGTGATAGACAACTATGGTCTATATATGTACGTTTGTCGGTTGGCGGATGCTTTTATATGAATATTAACTTTTCTAAAATTTAAGTATGTATAATTGTTAAAATAATTTAGCATACTTAATTAAATTTGTTAAATTTATATTTTATATATAAATAGGGATAGGTTATTCTACCTACTCCCAATTTACCTACCTTTACCTACCCCTCTCAATATCGTTGGATTACGATTTCATCTAACGGTTCAGATTGAAAAGATAAATAATTTTTTTTTACTCCGTTGAAATAGCTTGCACTTTATTTAAAATAGCTTGCACTTTATTTTAATGTTGAAGCGTCATTGAAGAGAGAGAAAGGGGAGGAGATAAATATTAAAATCACGATTAGGCGATTTCAATTTTGAAGTAAAAATCACCTAATCTTGGTTTAATTAGGTCTTCTTCATCGCATGGGAGGGGAGGATAAGGGTGGAGTTAGAGAGAGAAAAGAGTAAAAGAGTTTTATTTATCTTTTCAATCTGGACTGTCAGATGAGATCGTAATCCAACGATGTTGAGAGGGGTAGACAAAGGTAGGTAAATTGGGAGTAGGTAGAATAACCTATCCCATATAAATAAGGACTTACCCTTAAAAATGAACAAAATTCACTCTGAATAGGTAGATCCAGTATTATTTGTTAATGGATTAATTTTATTTATCAGTTATTTTGTTGATTAATTGTTATTTGGGTTGGGAGACTAGTTTTTTTGAGTCTTCTCCTGATGATTGTATAGAGCTGCTCAGTAGGGATTACAGGGGCATTGCCTGGCCTAGATTGGTCAGTGTGCTGTAGTTTTGTTTTGTTTGTTTTTTTTTCCTCTGTTTTCAAAAAAAAAAAAAGAAGTAGTAGGAGGATTCTTTAACAGAATTTTGACCCGGAAAGATTAGTTTCTATATAATTAGGGTCTATTTTACGATATGACACGACACTCCTACACGTTAATTCTAAAAAAATGTCAGATTTCAACACGTTAGGACTCGTTTTGAAATTAAATAATATTTTTAATTTGTATAGTGTATATTATATTTAATATTCAATAATTTAACAAAAAAATAAATATTCATCAATTTTGTAAAGAAACATAAGATATTCCAAATATTTATATTAATTTCAATAAAATGGTAATTGTAATCCAACGAATCTAATAGTTAGAACTAAAAACTCAACGCAATGCAATATTTGAACCTTTTTTTGAATTTCTATAACGCGTGTTCGAGTGTCGAAGTGTCTGAGAGTGTCGGATACCACACGTCAAGATTTTCCAAATATCGATGCTTTATAAATTAGGGGTTATAAGTATTATGTTATAGGAGGATGAAGAATGACTTTCTTGTTAATATAATGAAGAGGTGGAATTCACAATTTTTTTTTTTCTCGTTTCTCATCTCACTTTTTCTATCCTCATCATTTTATCACAAAAAAAGTCATTATATATTTCGTCTTGTAACATGATAATTATATAACCAATATAATTATTATCTTTTTTTTTTTGGTAAGTATATAATTATTATCTATTAATTAACAGAATCGCGTCCTAGATGGGAGTTCCATATTTTTAATAATCTCAAATAAATTGAACCCGGTTCAAATAAGAAATCTTAACATCAAAATCAAGATTCATGTTCATTCCATAAAAATTCTATTATCTTTTTTTGGCACCGTACAATCTCTATTAATACTAAAGAGTTTAAGAGACTACTTTTTATATGCAGCCTTTTTATACGTCAATGCTGCAAGTATCTACTTAATAAAGGATGGAACTTTTGAAATTTTCATGGCATCTTGTTTTTAAAAATTGGACCGTTATTACTTAATTAAATTTGACTCTTATTTATTGTCAATGAATTTTTTTTTTACATTATTATTTAATTTTGTAATAATGCATCATTCATTAAATTTAGTTATGTTTAATTATATTAGATGTTAAATTCTTAGTAATATAAGAAAACCATTTCATATAAATCCTTTTTTTTACATTTACTTTGGATCAAAATTAAATTCCAATCAAATTACGAACATTTCAGTTATAATTATTTATCTTACGATAATTCAAAGAATGACTTTTACCTAAATTTACCATACTCCTACCATTTAACGTAAATTCAACTGACTTTATATGTAATTTTTTGTCTTTTCAAACTCAAAACAACTCCTATTTTATCCAAATTTCTGTTGAATAAGTAGAAAGAAATCATGAATGTATAAATGTAATTTTATTTATTTTAGATATGCATATCATTTTTTATTTCCTTCCTTTTTAATTTCATCAACTTTCGCTTCGATTTTTCCTTTTGAATTTTTATCGATCCCATTACCTACTTTTCTATGTCTAGATTTTTTTAGATATATATCTATTTTAGTCTTTATACATATCACATCACATTAGCCTTTCACTTATAAATTCATCGAATTAATTTTTAATATCACATTTTTGCCTTCAAAATTAAACAAAACTAATTCAGAATCATAACAATCATGAGTAATTGAGACATCTAATAAAATATTTGATTAGTTTATTTTTTGTTATAGTTACAAAAAGTATCATTTGATTTTCATCAGTAAAAATATTAAAAACCATATGAATTTTTTTATAATTATTAATAAAAACATATTAATAAAAAATTTAAAAAATATGCCCTAAGTGTTACATTTACATGAGAATAAAATTAGAAAAAAAAAAATCCAGACCAAAAAAAAATTAGAAAAAAAAATGTATTCACCCAAATATTTTGAAGACATGTTGATAAAATTCCCGTCGTATTAGTATAATACGTGAATACATGTACAGCTCCAATAATCAACCTCATACAATAAACAATAAATAAAAGCTTCAAGGTATACTTATAACTAGATAAAACTTTAGAGGAGTAAATGTATAGTTATAGTCGTTGATCTTCCATCTAATCTCTGAGTCAAATCCTGTTGATCTTGTGAATGATTGAAGTGAGTTTAGCAATGGTCAAGGGCTTCTCTAGGTAGTCATCTAGTCCTGCTTCCATAAATTCTCGTACTTGTGCTTCCACAGAGCGTGTTGATACACCAGCAATCATGCTATGAATCCCCATTGACCGAAGTTTCTTTGTCGCCTAATACAAACGTATAGAAACACATCATTGTAAACAAATCTATTTCAGATTCTTATCAAATTGTCATAACTTTCATTTTTATTGTTTCTTCCCTATAAAACAACAAGGATTATGCATAGTTGATATTGTTAAAAAACCAATTCAACCCAAAAACTTAAGCTATTGGGTGAGACTATATTAATAGTTTTATATATCTCAACACGCCTCCTCACACAAGAACCCACTGGGCTTGAAGGGTGGACAATGCACAGACCCACTTACCTGTGCGAACAAAGAAATTTCACTTGAAAGAAAGTGGGGGGCGGCAATGATCGAACTCAGGACACGAGGCTCTAATACCATGTTAAAAAATCAATTCAACCAAAAAATTTAAGCTGTTGGGTGAACCTATATTAATGGTTTTATATATCTCAATAGATATGTAATTAATTGTGAAATTGTGTTAGTGTGTAATATATAGTTACCTCAATGCCATTCATAATAGGCATATCCATATCCATGAGAATTAGGTCAAAATTTTGTCCAGAGCGGTGAATGTCCAAAGCTTCTTTGCCATTTTCCACCACTTCATTTTCCACTCCAACACTGTTCAACATTTTTCGATGAATTATTCTTACCATCATGTCATCATCTACAACAAGTGCTGTTAACTGACGTGATTCCATGACTTTCAATTGTTCTTCACTTCACCCTATACCAAAGCAAATATTTTCTTGTTTTTTTTTTTCCTCTATAGAAATAAAAAATATGTAATTACTATACACATATATGTGAGTGTGTGTGCATGTGTAGCCAAAGAAAATGTTGCAATAACATGGTGTAACACTAACCTGGGTAGATAACTCTTTATCTAACAACCAATGTGGGGGAAAGATATTGGATAAAAGTGTCTAGCAAGTTGAGCTATATATACTGCTCCCACGTGGTTAAAAAATAAGAAGACAAGATAAATAAAGCATAAGAAAGAGAAAAAGATGAGTGGTAAGCATCGGTATTGGATTCGGAGAAGTATCTTATAGATTTTGTTTCAAATCTCAAAATCTCTAGGCGTGTATTATTTTTCTTAAAATGGGTTGATTCCCATTTTGAATAAACTTCTAGGGCATCTTTCCAATTTGATCAAGACAAGCAGACAATATATTTTAAAGTATATTTTTTTGGGTCATTCCGTCTCATCCCTTTCGTTTTCTTTAGCACGAAAAACAACTAGGCCAAAGCTTTTTTTTTAGCTTTATTTTTCTTCACAGCCCATAGAATCGAGCCTATAAATCTACCGTACAATAATGCAGATATATATATAAATATCTTCATAACATTTTTCTATGGGAAAAAAAAATGTTCATATTTAGTTTAGTTTACGAGGATGTTAAATGATTTTTTGGTAGTAGCATGCCAACTTTGTGTCCTGGTTGCAATTCATTTGATTGATCTTCTCCACGTGTTATACACGTTGCATATACCTTAGAAGTTAAGATTCTTTAGCCCAACTTTGGTTTTCATCTCTTTCATTTTAGAATTACAATAATGACAAGTGAAATTTATGCCACAAATGGATTATTTTGTATTGAAAACTTGAGAAATACAAAACTAAAATGTTTTTCTTTAAAAAATTATTTGACATATGTGCTTGCTTTAAAGAAGATTGCTTTCTAAAAAATAAAAATTTATTTTCTTTTTTAGGTAAGAGCTTTGGATTTTAGACTTCCATTATCCATATAAATTTTCACGTATCCAAGCCAAATTAGAATGAATCCATTGTTCTTATTTTTCTAATATTTGGTTGAGTGAAAATTGTTCAATTAAACAAAATAACTAAAAAGGAAAAAGCACCTTTATCCAGGCCCAACTTTTATGTCATCAAAATATATATAGTAAGAGGTTATCACTCTGGTACCGTGGACCTTAAATAAAAATTCAGATATCTTTAAGGAAAAAGTGTTATAATGTGAGTTCATCCTTTATCTTAAGGAAAAATGTTTCTGCAATTAATGCAGATAAATTATCTGCATTTATTCCCAAAATGATATCATTTTGGTATTGAAATTTTAAAAAATTATAAATTTAAGGACTATTATAACCCTGAAATAAATTAAAATTACAAAAACACTATGATTTTCGCCTCAAAACGACGTCGTATTGAACCGTTACGTATTTACGCAAATAAAGCACCTTACAAATTATATATTTTTTCATATTTATTTAGATTTATTTTGTTCCGGGTTTAACCTGGATTTGCATAACTTGGACTGTCCATGATTTGGATACTGCTTACTTGACTTAGGACCGTTTACCGACCTATGATGCAGACCTTTTTGTATCTTCCTAGACTGGTCCTAATTAATTAGCGTTCGAATCTCATTTTTAGTCATATCAAATTATCTGAGTGAATTTTAAAAGTTACTTATATGTGTGAGGACTGAATAATAGCTGCATTATTATATAGCTATATGAGGTTTAATTTATCTATGCTCTGAGTTTGAAATTAAATTTTTTTTTATATTAAAATTGTTTGTACTCACAAGTTTTTACTTAATAGTTAAACTTTATTATTGATATATCGCCGACCTTAACCGTAAGTATTACTTGAGTTATACTTAATTTGTGGATTAAATAATAATAATCACATTAATTAACTAATTATGTAAACTTTATGCATAAATAATTATGCCAATTGAACTTATGAAAATACTTGAGTTATACAGGCTTTTCTAATAGATAGTCAATTTTTAAAATAAACAAATATCAGACAGTTAATTAGTTTTACTACTGTTTTGTTAAAAGGTGCGTTATTATTTTTTAAATATTGTGTCTTGTATTATCATCATGTATTTAGAGGATCCCCTACATATATTTATAATTAATGACGAAATGCCTTTGTAAAGGGTTACTTTTCGTTGTGCCCTCAATCAATTCAAGATTCAATGGCGTCATTTGCTTCTTTTTTGGAGTGAGGTGGCAATCGGCAATCTAGAAGGCCAAAATAAAAAGGTGGAGAGAAAGAGAGAGATAGAGATATTGGACCAGTGGAGAGAAGCGAAGGGAAGTATTCCATGCAAGTTCACAAATAATTCTTACCTATTTTAAGTATATATTTAAACAAAATAATACTATTTAAAAAATATATAATAAAAAAACACTATAATTGATTGTGAAAATAAAATTAAAAAATATAAAAATAATACTAATTAAACACTATTGATGAGTCAAAGTGATGATATGAATACAACGTACATTCCACGTCAACATAGTTTTGATGATAACAAAGAGAAATGATCAAGATCGAAGCAACATCCAAAAAGAAACTCAAACGTGAAAGCAGTGCAAGCACCAAGTCTCACGCATCAGTCCAAGTCCATAATCTCAATTGGTATATCTACTTAGGACTTAGGAACAATGTGTAAAGATGTATATCTACTCAGCATTGCATGAGCTCAAGGTCATGCATCACTTACATATTTCAAAAGCATGCATCCTTAAACAAATGTCAAAACATATAGTTTGATTTGTCCAAAATTGATTTGAAAAGGACACCTACATGATTTAAACGCTTCAAGACTCTTTTCATAATCAACTTCATGCATTACAAGTCACAAAAACCGTTTGAAGTAAGAAGGAACTTAGCTTTCGGACAAAAAGGATGCTGTCATGAAATATCCGGATATCTCACTTTGAATATCCGGATATCAGTATCCGGATATCTCATTTCTGAATATCCGGATATCAAGTATCCGGATATCTAACAATGAATATCCGGATATCTGTATCCGGATACAGCATCCGGATATCTGACCTTCAATATCCGGATATGAGCCCGATGAATATCCGGATATGTACGGACTGCAACGGCTATAAACGGCTAGAAACAGCTAGTTTTTGGTTGAGATGTCAATATAAATACCCACATCACTCATGGTGAATAGTGCACGACCCTAGGGTATTTATTGAAGCTTTATTACACTTGCTAGCCTTTCTTTAGCTCATTAATTACTCATTTGATCACTTGCATACACTTGAGCTC